>PVIU01012550.1:0-48875 GCA_004026605.1 Ondatra zibethicus | reverse complement strand
ATGGTAGAAGAGGACTGATTACTGCAAGTTGCCCTTCGAATGCCACACACATGCTGCCACACTGGCACTGTGTGCTCTGGTGTGCTCTGGTGCATGTGGGCTCTGGTGCAAGTGTGCTATGGTGCGTGTGCACTATGGTGCATGTGGGCTCTAGTGCATGTGGTCTATGATGCGTGTGAGCTCTGGTGCATGTGGGCTCTGATGCATATGGGCTCTGGTGCATGCGGGCTATGATGCATGTGGGCTCTGGTGCATGTGGGCTATGATTCATGTGGGCTCTGGTGCATGCGGGCTCTTGTGCATGCGGGCTCCGGTGCATTGTGCTATTTCATGGATGCACATGCACAGAAACACATTTTTAAAAGTCAAATAGTTCTACAAGTTAATACAAAAGTGCAGTTCCCATCATTACACTGAGATTCTTCAAAGCCCAGAGAAGTACATGGTATCAGAGATGAGGACCAGGGAGTTAGGTGGGTAGTCTGAAAACTGGACAGAGTCTTGTCCATATCAAATGCTTGGCTAGAAATACTGAAGCAGCTCCACGCCAACACTATTATATTCATGTTCTTACTCCCTTTACAGTGAAATGATCCCATTACTAACCATCAAGATGCCATCCCATCTGGTCACAGTTCAACAAAGTGTATAAAAGATTTCTCAGGATGTGGGGCTCTGCTGGGCTCATAAATAAATCTCAGTCAGCCATGATTGTTGGGCAAATAAGAAAAAGCAATTCTCAGTTATCCACCAAAATTAAATGAGCCTCCTTTCCTCAGACTTTCTCAGTTATTAATTTAAGGCTGTCTCCTTCTGTAGTTTATGAGGAAGGAAATGACAAGCAACAAACAATCAACATTCCTGAGACATTGTGGCTTAAATACTTGTCAATGCTTTATTAGGAGAAGACTTCTAAAGAGCAGGGATCTCACCATACTTGGCTGTAAACTTTGCTTTGCCATTTTTCATGCATTTCCTTTTCCACTGTGAAATTCCTGAAAGCTGCATTAAAAATAAGCTTTTAACCAATCAAAACCAGGATGAAGGAGTTAGGTGGAAAGATGGCTCCGCCGTTAAGAGCACTGGCTCCTCCTCCATAGGACCTGGGTTTGATTCCCAGCAGCCATCAGGTAGCTCACAACCCTCTGTAACTCAAATCCCTGAGGATACAATGCCCTCTTCTGGCCGCTACAGACAATGCATGGATGCGGTGTACAGACATACCTGTATGCAAAAGGCTGAAACAAATAAAAATAAATGAGCCAGCTGTAGTGGTGCATACCTTTAATCTTAGCACTTGGGAGGCAGAGGTCTGAGTTTGAAGGCAGCCTGGTGTTCAGAACGAGTTCCAGAATAGCTAAAGCTACACAGAGAATCCCTGTCTCTAACAAATAATAACAATAATAAATTAAAATATTTCAAAAGGGCCTAAAATGATATATATCTATACATTTAAATGTATTATTATTCAAATTGAACTTACTTCAAGAAAAGTAATATAAAACCAAAACCAAACATAAAAAGGTACAAGTTGTACAGTAACTTTTGTCCCTGGCTCCTTGTAAGCTCCTAGACCAATGCTCAGAGCAGTGTCTGTTGCTATCCATCCTCTGCATCTGGCTTATTTGAAGATGAACTGGAGCTGGCAGTTCATCCCAGGACTAAAAGTCCCTGGGAGTAATGAATCCCATTCACCACTGAGATCTAATTACTCTGAAGCTCAAGATGCACTGGATCCTCTGCTGAGAAAGGCCAGCAACTGCCTCCCATCTAAGATGAGGGCTAGGTCACTGCGCCGTTGAGCAAAGGGAAGGGATGGGCTAAAGAGCTGCTGAACCATCTCAGTTACAGTATTTCGAGGCAATCCTTTCCTTCCCTTACCCGGAATGTGAGCGGAACACTTTATGTTGTAAACTGTCCTGACCAGTATTGTCTGGGTAGAGACAGATAGGATTCTAGGAGTTTTATACTAAAAACACATGCTATCCGGGTCTAATAGCACTTTATTTAGGAGTAAATGGTCAGTGAAAGTAAAGCCTTGGCAAATTTTTATTTTCTTCTTTAAAGATTTATATTCAAGATGCAAATGTCCTCATCTTGTTCCTCCTTTTTAAACACCACTGTTCCTCAGCAGACTGCTAGAATTTAGCAATCTTCTTCCTGCGAGGGGCCAGGAGGATGCAGGCTCTGCAGACCACAGTGTCTGAGTGAACATTCCAGTCTACCGTGGCAGTACAAAGCAGCCACGGCAGCACACAGTATGTGTGTGCAAGGATCATGGCTTCATTCCAACAAAACTCACTTATGTACACTGAACTCTGATTTTCATGTGTAGCAGAACATTCACCCTTTAAAAAGTATAAAAATGTAAAAGTTGGACTGAAGGGATTTTTTCTTTTAATGCCAAAACTATTTCAGAGCCTGGAGAGATGACTTAGCATCTAAGAGCACTTGCTGCTCTGATAGAGGACCTGGGTTTGGTTCCCAGCACCTACATGGCGGCTCACAACCATCCATAATCCTGTTCCAGGAGATCTGATGTCCTCTTCTTGCTACAACAAGCACCAGGCACACATGTAGTGCATATAGATACATGTAGACAAAACACTCGTGCACATTAAATAAAATTTAAAAATCTAAAAAAAAAAATCCCAAAAGGCTATTCATCTAAAAAGAAAGTCAGCTGATTTCTCAGGAAGTGAGTGAGGAGGAAAAGAGATGCCGCCCGTAAAGGATGGGAGCGTGCGGCAGCAAGCACGGGAAAACACTGGCCAAGTTGGGAACTGCCCAGTCCGTGAAACAACTGCATTTTTCTGGGAAGAGAAAGGGAACTCCCTACACGAATCAGACTGAGACTTCAGGCCGGCACGGGAATCGAGAGCACACTTCAGACCACTCTGTCCTAAAGGAATGAACTACTTTCCTCAAGGGTTTATTCTTAAAAGACAAACAAAGAAAAAAACAAGACACAAAACCAAACCACAGACTTTTTTTCCTCAGGAAGGGTTAACCTTCACCCCTGTGGAGAAAAAGAAAGCAATTTGCCAGCCCAAGGTTTATACAAACAGGACAGGCACGCCTCATGTTAGTGTTTCTTTCTCCTCAAAGCTCTTTTATTTAGACATCTTCAAAATATGCATAGTTAGAAAGCTCTCATGAGCCTTTGGCCAGCATGGTGGCACACACCTTTAACCAACACTCAGGAGGCAGACACAGGGGATCTCTTTGGGATTGAGGCCAGCCTGGCCGGCCTACAGAGTGAGTTCCAGAACAGCCAGGACTACAGTAGAAAAACTCTGTCTCAATAAAATAAAAAAACAAAAACTCTTCGGAGCTAAACATTATGTTCATTTAAAATAAAACTAAAAGCACAGAACACTTTATCGTTGGATTCCTAAGTCTTCCTCAGATGGAAGAGATCGAAAATCCAGCGCCCAATCCCAGCCCTACCACTCCATTTTCTTCTCAGTAAAATGGAAGAAAAAAAACAGTGCCTATTTCACAGTGCTATGAAGACCCAATGAGAAATTATGTAAAATGCTGGACACTTTAAGATCCCTATTAAATCGCTCATAAGAACTAAGTGTTTGATTGGGGGACTTGCCTTCCGGGACCTACGTACCATAGAGAAAATATCAAGACTAACGATCTGCTTGGGGACTCCATCTCAGAGGAGGAACAGATCATATATGGGGTACTAAATTAGTTCTACACTTTGTCAGTCCATCTGTCTGTTATACACATTCCCCTAAATGCAAACATTCTGAACGGGAAATAAGTATATTTCTGTGAGTCTAGCTGTCATTAATCTTTTTATCCTTTGTTTTCTCTATGAAGTAATGCCATAATAATCTTTAAAGTTTCAAAAGAAAATTCACATATATCTGTGCGGGTCTCTGTGACCACCACAGGCAGTAGAGGGTTGATCAAGGAGAGATAAGAAGGCAGTTTGGTTAAACAACTCAGTAGCCAGTGTTGGTTCAAACTCTGAGTCTGACCCAAGTAGTTTATTTTAGGCATAGTCAAGCACAGCACAGTTTGGTGAAATACTTCCTTAGACAAGTAACTCAATCCTGTGTGACAATGAGGCTGTTTATAAAGTATATGTGACATATTCCAGAAAGATGGGGCCAGCAGATTTGCTGAGAAAAGAAGCTCATGAAAAGGCCTGGGGGAGGTCTCGGTCACACAAATAGTACAAAATCCATCAAGCTGTTAGCCACCTCTCTCTCAGCCTTCTGGGCTGAAAATGGGTTTCCCACCTCTCTCTTTGAAGCGACAACCCTGTGTGTTTAGCATTTCGGGTTCCCTAGTGCTTCTCTGGGAGAAGCACATATATATCTTCTTATTTGATAATCCTGGGAGATATAGAAGTAAGATTATGCCGGTCTGGAGGGATGGCTCAGCTGTTAAAAGGCTAGGCTCACAACCAAAAATATGAGTTCGGTTCCCAGCACCCACGGCTGTCCCTCCAGGTACGAAAAAAAAAAAAAAAAAGAAGTAAGATTATGCCTAACTATGATGAGGAACTGACCCTCTGGAAGTGGAACTCCTGAGTGGCCCCGGTAGTGGTGGTGCTGAGCCCACAACCCTGCCTTTTTACTATAACGCCGCTCTCATTTCCTTACTCTATACTATCTTCCCATGAGTGCTCGCTCCAGTGGACAACACATTTGGCGTCATTTTTATTGTCTTATACTTGAAGGCATTTTCCTGGTTGCATTTTCAAGGCTCCACTTACTAAAATAGCAAAAGCTTGAGGTTCACATTTCTTTAGCCGTCCCAGAAAGTAGGCAGAGGCAGAGAAAGACAGAACAAATGTGTAGTAAGAATTCCTGATCGCAACTTCCGTTTTCGTAAGTGAGGACTCTCACTAGGCACAATATACTTTCTTGCCAATTATAGTTCCTTTCTTGTTAATGCAAACCTAGATAGGTAGTCTGTCTATAGGAAGAAGATATAATATCCTAAAATCAATGAACAATATAAAATAAGCTGTCCATCAACACTGACAAGATTATTTACTCCCTTCCACTTCCCTTTTCTTTCAACATTTTATTCAATTACTATGTACTTTATGCTGAAGTTTTTTTTTATTTTGGTTCCTCCCCTCACCTTAAAACAGGCTTTTTCTGTGTAGCCCTGGCTGTCCTGGAACTTACTATGTGAACCAGGCTGGCCTCAAACTCATAGAGATCCACCTGCTTCTGCCTCCTGAGTGCTGGGATTATGGTGTGTGCCACCACCGTGTGGCTCATACTGAGTTCTTCCAATGAGGTTAAAAGGGAGAGGGTAACAGATGAATCCAACCGACAAATTTCAATACCATACAATAAATGTTATGTCAGAAGTATGTCCAGGGCCTTACGCTGACACAGCTATGTGGTCCTAACAGCTTACAGGAAGCTGCTTCTCTGTGGCCTCTTTAAACCTCACCTTTAGTCCCTTCTGAGCCACTTCATCAACATTTCACAGTTTAAAAGCAGAGCAGACAGTTACTTTATCTTCTACAGTGTTAAGACGATTCAGGGACACTGAAATCTATTTAATCATAAACAATGTATACACAACAGCTTCTGTAGTCTTGGTCTTCAGTTGAGTTCATTTATTACCACTGATAGTCTAGTTCAGGTCAATTATTGAGTTAAAGTTCTCCCCAATCTGATCAACTGTAACAACTGAAATAAACAGATCCGTCCCATGATTCTGCTTGTTTCCAAGAGATCCTCCCAAGGGACTTACCTGTTGACAAGGCTCTCCGTTACAACAACACAGGCTTCGCAAGCCACCTGCACTGTTCCATTGCACACTCACTGCCTTGATTACTCCTAGGTTTGGTCATATTTGTCTCTAGGACTAATTCTCTACAAAGACAACGAGGTGGAGCTGGGCTTTGCAATTGCACTGCAGCCATCAGAAGCAGTCCTCTGAGTGACTTTACCCAAGAGGTCCTGATTCGCGCTGGGCTCCTCTGGGCTTCCTTCCTTTGTTGTTTCTTACCCCCATGAAGTCCTCATGTTGGACCAGACTATACTTTGGTACCTGCTTTACAGACAGCTAGCCGTAGGATCGGGAGAATGGCTCGGAAAGTCAGAGCCTGGGTTGGAAACTTGGTTCCAAACCCTTTGGGCTGTACTTTTATCTTCTAGCTCTCGGCCCCCATACTGAAAGATGGGGAATAAACACATTGACTTTATTAGCAGGGTTGCAATTGGATGTTTATAAAGAAAGCATGTAGCTATGTTTGGCACATGACACACATTTGGGAAACTCTATTAAATACCTTATAGTAATAATTTTTCCCCCTAATGTCAAACCACTGAGGGTCAAAACTAAAAACAAAGAACTAGAAAGCAGGAAGGTGAGATGCCTCAACATGCAAAGGTGGTGGCTGTCAGCAAGGACGGCCTGAATTTGACCCTGGATCCCACATGGTGGAAGGAGATTGATTCTTGCAAGTTATCTTCCGACTTCCACAAGCCAGCCACACACAGCTAAATAAATGGAAAGGTTTTAAAATCGGAAGTGACAAAAACCAAGCAAAATTTTATTTGAGTATATGCTTCAGACAGAGCACATCCATTTTCACCAGTTCTAAAAGATTTCTGTCTAAAACAGCTAAATGTAGAGCCAAGAAAAGGGAGTTAGAACTAAACCCCAAACTGGTCTATGACCAAGAAAATGGACCGATCTTGAAATGCAGAGATCACGCTTGTTCCCAGGGTGCTGCTGGAATGCTCTCCCACTGCCGTAGGTGGGCACCAGCAAAGGAGTCGACCAGCACACGTGTGCGGTAGGTGGGCACCAGCAAAGGAGTCGACCAGCACACGTGTGTGGTAGGTGGGCACCAGCAAAGGAGTCGACCAGCACACGTGTGCCGTAGGTGGGCACCAGCAAAGGAGTCGACCAGCACACGTGTGTGGTAGGTGGGCACCAGCAAAGGAGTCGACCAGCACACCCACACTTTTATCTGGGCCCAGACTGCTAGACAGTGGCCTTGTTCAAGTTTTAGAATCACTGAAATATGAATTTAAAGTATGGTCCCACTAATCCTGTGTGGCTAAGGCAATCTCTCTGAGTATCAGCTATGAGGATTCAATAAAATAACGTATATAAAATCTAGTGCCTTAGCCTACTAAGTGTGTTTCTGTTTTGCTATCATTCTCTTTAATTTTACTATACTCCCAATTTGGGAAGTAAAGCACACACATGCTTTTATGTCTGATATTGAGAATGGAACCCAGGAACTCCTGCCCGGTGCTCTACTACCACACTCTGGAGCCGTCTGAAATTCTTGTGATACTCCAGAGGAAGAATTAAAGGAGGTGTTCCTGGCTTAGGGGATGGGATTTAGATGGGAAGACAGGCTGACTTTGCAGATAATCCACACGGATGACAGGGTTCTCTGCTGGAAAAGCCCACTCAGCCTCCTAAAACTCTCCCACTGTGCCATCCTCTCTGAAATTCCATCTTTAGAAATAATTCCTTTGGATCAGTAAAGCTCCTGAGAGCAGAGCAGAACTCCTGTGAGGTTTATTATCTCTTACTGGGCATCTCCCGATCCCAAGGAGTTATCCAATTTAAAGGCTCAAGTAGGTAGTTCTTTCAAGGACTCTAATTTCTTCATAGGGGATAGGATGCGGCCTCTTACAATTCTTGCCTTCTAGACTAGGAAGGCTCCAGTAGGGTGTTGAACAGCGGGCTATTTACCTGGAAGGCGAGATCTCTAAGACAAAGGGGATAGAATGAGGCAGACAATGGAGCTGGAAGGAAAGAAGGCTGAAGCCTAGCCCTTTCTTAGGAAACTTAGTTTCCCGAAGCTGGGGATGGAGGGAAGCGGGTGGGAGTTCTTCCCTGGTACATAGGCATGGGGATCACCGTATAAGAAGCTTCCCTTACGAAGCGCTGGGGCAGGAAAGAAATGAGAATGGGCGAGGCTGAACCCGTGGGAGAATCGCCTCTACCACTACTGCCGGGGACTGCCCTGGTCCGCGTGCATGGCTCGAGATAAGGAAGCGCTGGCACCTGACGTGGATGAGCGAGTCCCGGCCTGCCAGGGTCCCGAGCAATAGATACACGCCCCTGCCAACGGTGCGCCCTCTTGGCTGCCATACAGGTTGCATCCCAGCACCCGGAAACCATTATCTCCCAGCCCGAGAAACCAGGGGTTAAGGAGAAGACCGCGGTTCTGAGGAGTGCACACAGTGCAGGGGAGACGCGCCTTTCGGAACCCGGTTGTCAGCGGGGTTGCCGCAGCAAGTTGGGGGTTCGATACCCGGGGGCTGGCTCAGGGCGTCTGTGCCAGAGACGAGGGACTCACCCCTGAAGGACTCGGGGAGCCGCTGAGTCACGACGTGGTCGGAATGTCGTTTCTCAGACATATTGCTTGAGTCGGAGTCGCTCTTCACCATGTCAGTTCCAAAAGCCAGAGACTCCG
The DNA here is from genome assembly GCA_004026605.1 of Ondatra zibethicus. Lineage (NCBI taxonomy): Eukaryota > Metazoa > Chordata > Mammalia > Rodentia > Cricetidae > Ondatra > Ondatra zibethicus. The sequence goes on along the minus strand of PVIU01012550.1, from coordinate 40,438 downwards.
AAAGCCGTTAGCAACGACGCCGCTCCAGCTCCGGATGCAGCCCCGCCTCCCGCCGGGGATCCTCCCAATAGGCGCCCGGAAATGGAGAGGACACGCCCCTTGTCCCGCCCATCCCCGGACCGCGCCGAGGGGCGTGGTCTGAGGGGGCGTGACCTGAAGGGCGTTGTCGGAGAGGAAGCGTCTGGGAGAGAGGCTGGAATGCTTAGGACCCCGCCAAGGTCTCGCCCCAGGTCCCGGTGGGGTGATCCCAGGAGAAGGTGCGGGGACAAGGCGGTGCTGAGGAGCGGTTCTAGAGCAAGGCCTCCTGCAGTCCCAGGATCAGAGAGGAAGGAGCGCCCTCGTGTACGGGGTGCTGAGGCCAGCCTGGGGCACAGTGTAGGTGGTGTGAGAGGAAGGAGCCCACGCCACCGCCCTCTCCCCAAATCGGAAGGGTTCCCAGGAGGTGCATTTACTTTTTTTCAAACAAAACTAATTTATGAAGCATCTGGCCTCTAGCTGGCGGTCCTCCCAAGTTGGTGGACACAGTGCCAACCCTGGTGAAGTTTGTATTATACCACAAACAAGCTAAGGGTGTTGCGAAGCGACAGCATAGAGAATCCACTTCGGTTAATAGAAAGAACCCGGAAGGCTTCTGTAAATAAGGATGTGATCTTGGGTGTCCCTTGAAAGATGACAAGGAACCAACCTTGGGAATGGGGGCAGTTTTGCTCGTGAGAGTCAGGCCTGGATTCTAACGTTACATGTTTACAGTGCCCAGACCCAGAACACTCCCAGCCTCCAGTTGCCTCCCTTGGGGTTTGTGGCTGAAAACCTCACATTTGAAAAATCACTGCTGTTTTATTCTCCTTGGTTGCTCCTAATACAGACTGTTCAGAGAAATGTGAAGGTACACAAAATAAACTTTTAAAGCCATTTTATTTCGAATAAACATAGAATTATAGCTGCAAAGATATTACAGAGGTCAGAAGGACCCGCTTACCCACGTTACTCCTGCCTGTAGTTGTAGTTTCAAAACAGGAAATTAACCCTGGCAGAATATGTATATAAATATGCCACTTTATCGCACACATAATTCTTGTGACCACAGTTATAAAGATACGGAGCTATTGCATCCCTGCCCAGATCTTCTTCTTGGTCCCTGTAATCAGTGTTGGCTGTGTGATTTCAGATGCTGCACAGGGTTTCCTCTCATGAAATGATAAATATTCCTGGACTTTATAGCTGTTGTTGTGAAGAACAGAACACGTAATAGTGGAGAGGGATAAAAGATGGCCTTTGTTCGAGGGTGAAAGTTCTAGACTTTTAAACCTTCTGACTCATCTCTCCCAAGCTGACTTCCCATAATATAGGTCACATGCTTGCAAAGGACTATTTCTAGCCCTGGGGATGGTGACACAGCTCATGCAATCGCGTTACTAGCCTTTACAGGCACGTTGTTAGCACAGAAGGAGGGCTGAAGTAGTTTCATGGTCTGATCTCGTGGATTCGTCCCTGATAAAGTGCCCAGCTTCATTCATCTTTTCTTTCTGCTATAAACACGGCCCAGAGGCCTGAGCTTCCTGCCTACGCTGTGGCTCTCCGGGAAGCTGAGTAAATAGGAAACTAAACCCTCTTGCATGCTGTGATAAGGAATTTAGGTTTCACAGTTTTTTGCTGGAAAAGAAAATGGTATTCAAAGTGTGTCTGTCTGTACTGCTCCGGCTATGAACTGAACTCTCATGGCAGCCCCAGCCAGCATCATTTCTGAAGCACTGCCCTTTGGGACACAGGGCTTGGTAAACATTTGCGGCACTTAATTCAGATTGCATCAGTTCTAGCACTAATTCTGGGCCCCAGTGTAGAGCAAACTTTTGGGAATAGATGAGAGTTTCCAATTCTGAGTTAGATATTTTGACTATCACTTGCCAGTAATACTGTTATATTTTGACTTTCACACGAATTCTCTGTAAATTCCTGCTTTAAATAAACTTTAAAATTAAGTTGTAGGGGGTTCAGTGGTTAGGAGTACTTTTGTTCTTTCAGAGGACCTTAGTTCAGTTCTCAGCACCCACACTGGGCAGTTCATAGCCACCTGTAACATCAGTTTTAAAGGATGTATCTACTCTCTTCAGGACCCCGAGAAGACCAGGCACACATGCAAAGCACTTACATACATGAAGGCAACACACACACACACACACACACGCGCACGCGCACGCACACGCACACACACACACACACACATATCTCCCTTTAAAATTCCTAGAATGATTAGGAGTTAGAATTTTCTAAAAGAGGGCTGGAGAGATGGCTTGCTCCCCAGTCATAAGGATGGAAGTTTAGATCCAGCCCAGTGACACTGTGGACCCCTGCAGCAAAGGAAAAGTGTTGTGTGCATTGAACTTGTTCTATAACCAATAAAGACTTGGGAGTCAGATATTGGAGTGAAAACCTGATAGATCAAAGAAGCAGCAGAGGAGTGACCAGCTGACCTCTCCACACTTCCCAGACCTTAAAGCCCATGACTCTTCAAGTCCCTCCCTACTCCTTCCTGTGCCACTTTATCCATATCCTAGGTTCTCCATATTCTCTATGACTAATTCTTTCCACACCTTAAATCATTTACTTATTCCTTTGTACATCTTCAATCATTTTCTGTGTTCCTTTAGTGGTAAGTTGCATCTGAAGCCTGTTTATCCTTTACCATAAAGCCTGTGAACAAGGCAAACCAGCCTGTGTTGTTAACAAGAAACTTATCTAATGAACTACCAAAGTTGTTGGGGGAAGGAGCTGTTAAACTGGTGAAGCTATCACTAACCTAGGCATCAGACACCAGCAGATCTGTATAGCAATTTCTTTTATCATTTTATTAAAAATAAAACCTGGGAATAAGTATTAGGGAATAAACCTGAGAAATCCACAGAGCAACTGGGAAAGGATCCTGCCTCTCTCCACTTTCCATATCGAAAGGACCACGCAACCTCTGTGTGTTCTCCTGTCCTCTGAGGCCACCAGGAAACTCTATGGTCCACCCTGACCAACTGAATGTGGACTCCACTCTCCCAATCAAGGTCAGACACCATTGGTGGTATCAGAGCAATCAACACAAACAGATGTCCTCCAACATTCCCCCCTTTTTGTCTAAATAAAAAGTAAGGGTTTTAACTCTAGCACAGTGAAACTATTAAAATAGTAAAACAATAAGAACAATTATCAGGCTGGGCGATGGTGGTGCACGCCTTTAATCCCAGCACTCGAGAGACAGAGGCAGGTGGATCTCTGTGAGTTCAAGGCCAGCCTGGTCTACAGAGTGAGTTCCAGGACAGGCTCCAAAGCTACATAAAGAAACCCTGTTTTGGGAGAAAAAAAAAAGAACAATTGTCAGGTATTATCTAAATAGAATGGAAAGATATTAACTTTAACAAATGAAACTATAGACAATAATAACAATTATCAGTAAGAATTACATTCACAATACTCTATTATCCATCCTCTCTTCGTAAGTCCAAAATTTTGAACCTAGTTTACTTTCTATCATGACTAAGTAAAACTATAGTGATAGCTATCTGATCTTCAACCCCATCAAAGACCCAAGAAGGATATAATATTACCTGAGTAAATAGGAAGTGTAGAGCAAGCAACTTCCAAATCTATGAAAAATGAAAGAGATATCTGGCTGACTGGACAGTCACCCAAAATTCCTCTGCAACATTAGGACATCCATCTTTGGCCTACAGGCCTAGAATATCTGACAGACTTTTCTGTGAAGTAGGAATTTTGAAGGACTGGCCCACTTTGTATTGGCAAAATTTGTAAGTTTCCTTCTTTTGTGTCTTGTTTGTCCATTTTGGGCAACACACCGTCAGCAGTTGAGGCAGGAGTAGTTTCTTTGCCCCATGGCTAACTTTGACACAGTGAAAGCAAACTCCACACGGAGTTTTCAATGCCCATCACCCTCTCTGGTGCTGCCAGGAGCAGACACAGACATATATCACTGTCATGAAAAGCCCTAGTTATTAAAACATTAAAATGGTGGTGGCCCTGGGGAGGGGCGTGGTCGGTCCACGGCGGCCTTCCGCTGCCTTCGCAGCAGGGTTAGGCTGCTGCTCACGGGTCCGGGCATGGGCTAACGGGAACCGTGAGTCTGGCACTGAATTAGAGCCAACTGGGCGCTGGAGGCATCGGTGGGAAATGGCGGACGAAGCATTGCTTTTGCTTTTCCATAAAACATTAAAATGGCATATTCTGTAGGTGTCTGAAGTGTTTGACAATCATCTATTATTTAAAATATGCTTCTGATTGACCTAACAGAATTATAAATTTGATTGTTATGGACGATTAACTACCAACTACCAACTATTATCCTAAATAGATTTCAAGTTCTAGAACTTTACATTACAATTTTAAATGAGCTGCATAGTTACAATACCTTAAACAAGAAATAGAAACATAAAATACAGTATAACAAAAATAACCTTAGGGGCTGGAGAGATGGCTCAGAGGTTAAGAGCACTGACTGCTCTTCCAGAGGTCCTGAGTTCAATTCCCAGCAACCACATGGTGGCTCACAACCATCTGTAAGAAGATCTGGTGCCCTCTCCTGGCCTGCAAGCATACATGGAGGCGGAACACTGTGTATATAATAAATAAATAAATCTTAAAAAAAAATAACCTTAAATTTTTATCAACATAACAAAAATACCTTAAACAAGAGTAGAAACGTATATACAGTATAACAAAAATAATATTAAATTCGTATCATTATGCAAAATATCTAAAACAAGAATAGAAATATATAGAGAGTATGTTCTAACAAAAATAACCTTAAATTTGGATCAATATACAAAAATCCATACCAATGTGAAATATTTGCGATTAATAGTTGCTTTTTAGCTTAAAGTAGATTCAATAATCTGCCCTTTTATTCTATCGTTTCTATATCCCCCTTTTTTCTTTTCAGAAAGAGATTCTTGAATCTAACCTTGCTTAGTTTCCTCCCTGACCATGACCAATAACTTTTAACTGACCCCCTTAAATAATGATAAGCATCATTAATCCACCTACTGATCAAAAAGCATCCACTCCACCTCTTGGGGATATGGGAATTGTGTATTTCTATTTATTTTTTTCCATTAAAAAATTTACATTTCCTCCCCTTCTCCCAGTCCCCTCCCGCTCCCCCCAGCCCTCTTCCCTCCCCCTGCTTCCTTAAAAGAGGGCATGCTGCCCTGCCCTGTGGGAAGTCCAAGGCCCTCCCCCCTCCATCCGGGCCTAGGAAGGTATGCATCCAAATAGACTAGGTTCCCAAAAAGATAATACATGCAGAAGAGATAGGTCCTAGTGTCATTGTTGATGGCTTCTCAGTCTGCCCCCATGGCAGCCACATTCAGAGAGTCCGGGGTTTGATCATATGCTCGTTCAGTCCCAGTCCAGCTGGATTTGGTGAGCTCCCATTATGGAAATCAGTGTGGCGGTTTATCAGGAAATTGGGAATCAACCTACCTCAGGATCCAGCAATGCCACTCTTGGGAATATACCCAAGAGAAGTCCAATCATACTACAAAAGCATTTGTTCAACTATGTTCATAGCAGCATTATTTGTAATAGCCAGAACCTAGAAACAACCTAGGTGCCCTTCAATGGAAGAATGGATCAAGAAAGTGTGGAATATATACACATTAGAATACTACTCAGCGGTAAAAAACAATAACATCTTGAATTTTGCATGCAAATGGATGGAAATAGAAAACGCTATCCTGAGTGAAGTAACCCAAATCCAGAAAGACAATTATGGTATGTACTCACTCGTTAGTGGACCCTAGCCATAAAACAAAGGACACTAAGCTTATAGCTCACAAGCCCAGAGAAGCCAAATAGCAAGGTGAACCCAAAGAAAAACATATATAGATCCTCCTGGAAATTGGAAGCAAACAAGATCGCCAGGCAAAAATTGGAAGCACAGGGGCAGGAACAGAGGTGGGGGTTGGTGGGGTGGGGGAAGGGGAGGGGGGAAGGAGAAGGGAGAAGGGAAGGAATTGTGTTCTTAAAATGACTTCCTGTTGTCTGTGGGAGACAGAATCTTTAGGGGACTCTAAGAAAATTAGGGTAATGGTGAAGTTGTAGAGGAGCTAGCTGCTGTCCAGTCCTGGTGTGCTGGGATAAGGCAAGGCTTATCTGGAGTCCTGGCTGGAGTGGTCTGAGGCTGCACCATCTTACCTAGCTGTCTTGAAATTGCCCTGAGCAGTCTGTAGTCCAAAACTGATCTTTGCATGATGGTTATCAGTTTAACGGCATTACCACAACCCAGGTGGAATCACCATTGTGGGGTCCCATTATCTTTTTGGAGACTTCAAAGGTCACTGTTAGAAATGTGCACGGTTCACTGCAGAAAACTTAAACATTTTAAATGCATATTCAACAGATCTTGGAGAAATTAAAGGACTGTAACCTATTAAATACACCAAGGATAAACAGACTTAATCCATAATTACTTGCTTCAGCCTCAAGCCTGAAATTGCATAAAGAAAGCTAGATGAAGCCTAAATCTAGAATTAGTTAGTACTCTATATGACCATGAAATCACAACAGAAAGTTTAAATATATATACATATATTAGTCATAAATTTTGAGATAATATTTATACCTTAAGCAAAGTTTTAAAGCATCAAGTAAATCTGAGGGATTATGAGATTAGTGGCAAGAGACTAGTCCTTTAATTTAGGTTTTCTTGTGTCCATTAGCAGGTGGCTCTTCTGACATGAGACAGAGACTTTGGATTTTCTTTTAACAAGCATGGCTTGAGTTTAAGGAAGAAGAGAGCCACTCTCCAACTCCCAAGCTAGCTTTAATTTTTAATTGAGCTGGGACTACATAAAGACCATCTGCCTAGCATGTCTATAGAGAACTGTAGAAAGAAATATTTTGGAAGATTTATGAAATTTTATCTTGTTGGAATACCATTAATTTACTCCTTTTCTGGGGACATTTTCTGTGGATAATTCTCCCTTCTTCAGATGCTTCATTTGTCCAGTGGTCTTCAGATTCCTTAGATGCTTTTATTCTCCTAGAAAGACAAAAATAAAATCATTCATTAACCCTAACTTTGGGGAGTTTTCCTTTTTTTTTTTTGACAGGTTATATTGGATCAAATGAAAGAAATTTGTTAGTCTTTTCAGTTAATTCACATTGAATGATCATGCAGTTAGATGAACTACTGCCTCTCCTAACCAAGAGGTCTCTTCTGTTTAAATTGAATCTTTATCAATATTGATGGTATTCATAGCTTTTCTTTTCTTGTGGAAACAAAAGCAAAATCTCTTTACCAACATAACATATATCCTGGTTTACATTCTGATGTCAACACATCTTTAAAGTATACAGTTGGATTTAATTCAGCAGTATTTTCCTACTATCCAGTGTCTCCCCACAACTGTCATTCCTTTCTCATTAGCATTTAAAAAATTTAAATTTAATAAAGCATTGCAATCTGTCTCTGGGGGTCTTTATTACCCCTTTCTGTTTATTAGGCATATCTTTTATGGTCTGATTAGATATTTCTATAATTGCTTGTTCTATAGGTATACCTGTGATATGCTTTATATTGCAATATATAAAAAAGTGTTTCATTTTACTAGAGACATACGCTGGAGCATTGTCAGTCTTAATTTGTACAGGTATCCCCCATGATGTCCACAGCTTCTAATAAATGTATAATTACAGAGTCAGCCTTCTCAGAACTTAAAGCAATTGCCCATTGAAATCCTGAATATGTAACCATGGTATGGTGCATATACTTTTATTTTCAAAACTCTACAAAATGAAACACATCCATTTGCCAAATTTCCTTCCTTTGAGTACCCTTTGGGGTACTTCCTGCAGGTAGTGGAGTTTGGTTATGCAAAGAACAAGTAGGACATTTCCTTATAATTTCCAGACTTGTTGTCAAGTGATTGAAAATTATATCTTCAAACCGTTGCTATGTTTCTTGTGAAATTCTGAGCATATTTCCTACTAATAGCTTATCAATTTCATCATTACTTTGTACTAGAGAGCCTGGTAGGCCTGTAAGGGATCTGATATGTATTATATATGAGATGATTTCTATTTCTGATTATTTCTTGTAATTGAATAAATAATGAAGTTAATTTTGAATCATCTGGCACAAGTTCAGTGGTTTCAATATGTAAAACAACTCCTTCTGCATATTGAGAGTCAGTAACTATGTTAAGAGGTTCTGGAAAATCTAATAATACCATTAGAATAGCATATAATTCTGACTTTTGAGCAGAATCATAAGGGCATTGAGTCACTTTACTTTAATTTCCTGACTTATAACCTGTCTTTCCTGATTTTCTTTGCATCAGTATAGAATGTAGGGGCTCTAGAAATTGGTGTTTCCCACACAAGGTTCAGAAGGATCCAATTGGTTTTCTTTATAAAGTCTCTTGCTTTTGGAATATTTGCTGCTAATCTAAAAATTACTCTGATCTCTTTATAAATGTTCATTTTCTGTCCATAATGAAGCAATTTAAGCATTAGTAAACGGTACCACAATTTTTTCTGTTTCTATTCCTGTTAATTGACAAAGTTTCGTTTTTCCTTTCAGAATCAACTCAGAAACCTTTTCTATATAGTTCTTTAACTTTTTACTCTGTGTATGTGGCAGAAATATTCATTATAAAATATTATCTTATCTCTGCATAAGAATTCCTGCAGGAGAATGAATAGAAAGTAAAATAACCAGAATACAATAAAGCCCTGGATCCAGATGATCCACATGTGTGCCCTGTAATTTCTTTCCTACAAAGCCAATTCTCTCTCAGCCTCAGCTGATAACTTTCTTGGACTATTTAAATCCTTATAACTTTGTAATGTTTTAAATAAATTACTTAGTTCCTGAGTTGTTAATCCAGTTGTGGGCTGTAGTCAGTTAATATCTCCCATCAATTTTTGAAAATCATTAAGAGTTTGTAATTGATATCTCTTGAGTTGTACTTTCTGTAGCTGAATTTTCTGTAAACTTATTTAATGTCCTAGGTAATTAATAGAATCTCGTCTTTATATTTTTTCAACAAGGCAAATTTTTCTTTACCTCTTCAAACATTTTTCTAAGGTATCTGAGTCTGACTCAACTAGCAAGATATCATCCATAAAATAATAAATTATAGAAGAGGAAGCTGTTTACAAATTATTTCCAATGACTGTAGTGTAAAATATTGACACAATGTGAGGTTGTTTGATCCCTTGTGGAAGAATCTTCCCCTGACAAACTTTTAACAGGCGGGGAATGATTATAAGTACACACCATGAAGGCAAATTTTTCTCCATCTTATTACTGTAAAGGTACAGCAAAAAGGCAGTCTTTTAAATCAATCACTATAATAGAACATCCTTTAAGTAAAAGAGAAGGGAGAAGAATTCCAGGCTATAAAGTGTCCATTGACTGAATCACCTGATTTATGGTTCTTAGATCTGTTAACATTCTCCATTTTCCAGATTTTTTAAAATGACAAATTAAGAGAATTCTAACAACTGGTTGATTCTTCAATGTGTTGAGCATTCAGCTGCTCCTGTACCAGCTATTCTAGTGCCTGGAATTTTTCTGATGTCAAAGACATCTACCCAGACAGGCTTGTCAGTTCACTATTTCAAAGGTAGGGTTGTTGGTACATTTGAGATATCACCAGCTGTGTGTCCTGCTTATGTACAACCTGAATGACTATTCTTATCTATCTATCTATCTATCTATCTATCTATCTATCTATCTATCTATCTATCTATTTAGTTATTTTTGGTTTTTTGAGATATTGTTTATTTGTAGCTTTGGAGCCTGTCCTGGAACTTGCTCTGTAGACCAGGTTGGCCTCGAACTCACAGAGATCCACCTGCCTCTGCCTCCTGAGTACTGGGATTAAAGCTGCTACCACCACCTGGTTTGTGACTGCCCTTAATAATACCTTTTAATATTTCCCTCAGAAGCATTCTTTATTCTGTGGTTTGTTTCTGATATTGGAGGAATGTTAAGATGTGTTTTCCATTGCTGCAACTAATCATGTCCCCATAGATTCATTGCTATGTTAGCCATATATGGTTTTAGTTTTTCTATCTGTCCTTCTGGTCCTATACATTCAACCCATCTTGCACTTTGTTTTACCTGAGATAAAGTTCCAATCCCAAGAAGTTGAACATTTATCTCCTGAAGAGGCCAATCTGGATGCCAAGATTTTGGTGAAATTATTGTTACAACCATGCCTGTGTCAACTAAACCTTCCATTATAAAACCATTTATCCATATTTTTGCTTTGGTCTTTGATCATTTATAGAAGTTTGCCAAAATACTTGTTTTATGGTCTCTCCTGAAATTTTTTTTTTTATCTGTTGAAGTCTCTCTGTCATCCAGAGCAGTATGGTTTTTAACAATGGGTCTTAGGTCCTCTGTGGAGGAGTTTCCCTCATGCTGACAGGGAATGATTGAACCAAATATGACATTGGGACCTTCAGGAGGCCCCCTAAGGCATGCTCTTATGACAAAGGGTCACCTTGTTTCCCCCTTGTTGATCTGCATTCATTGGTTCAATGTCAGCCTTTGCCACATCTGCATACTTCAGAAAGCTAGGGCCTTCTGTTTGGATTCTATCTAGAAAAAACATTGTTTCTAGGAAGGCCTTATCTACAATCCCTTTTTAAATGACCTTGTTTACCACAATTAAAACATCTGCCCTTTTTATTTAAAGTTTTGGGAAATCACCTCTCTTATCCAAGTATCATGAGTGAGATCCAGTACTGGCTGTATTTCAGATCCATTCAGCTATGGGTGCTGATTTTGCCTTTAAAGGCCTGATCACCCTCTTGCATTGTGAATTAGCATTTTCAGAAGCCAAAGATTCAGTTAATATTTGCCTAACTTCTGGATCTGATATCATTCTATTTACAGCTGAAGTCAATTTTTGTAGAAAATCAGTGAAGGCTTCTTTTGGGCCTTGTATAATTTTAGTAAATTACTCAGTTCACTTTCCTGATTCCTCAACCCTGTCCCAAGTATTCTAAGCTGCTGTACAGCATAGAGCCAAGGTGTGATCATCAAATATAAACTGTCTTTTCAAATCAGCATACTGGCCTTCATTGAGAAGCTGATCTTGGGAAATTTCAATACCTCTAGCCCTACTTTATTGTTCTATAAATAGTACCCTAAATTGCTCTCTCTACCATGCTTTATATATAACTGGGGACCAGTTGTAATATAAACGATTTCAGTGTTTCTAATATCAATACCAAGTAGATTACTTTTACAATACAAAATCTGGCTGTCAGCAAGATACGTCCTGTACATAAATGCATGGAAGTACAACTTTAATGCCTCATTAAACCAGCATTTTAAATCCTATCTTTTGTAAACTTTGTTTTCAGTACAGGACAGGAATTATCATACAAAAATCCATCCTATTCTAAAACATCTTGGAGCCCTGATGTTGCCTCCTTTGTAGGTCCACTCCATCTGATCACCTTTAATCAAGATGGCAGTGAAGTCACCTGACCTCCCTCTTACCCAACCCTAGTCAAAATGGCATCTGCCCACATGGTTGCACTTGCTTACTTAAGATGGTGACAAACCATGTGTTGTTTCCCAGAACAGCTCCAATTCAGTTACAAGTTTCACATTAACTTTTTGTTACAGATTTTTAATCATACCCAATTCCCTTAGCTGTTTTTTATAAAGTGGAACATCATAAAACAATATTAATATTTTTATACCCAAATGACATATAGATCTCTGTTATTACATCTGATTCAGTGGCCAGAGAGCCCAGAGGCAAATTCTGAGCTCAGGCGGCTATTTGCAACAGTCACCACTGAGCTATCACCAAGACTCATGGAACATAGTGAACCCATGAATTCAAAACCAGTCAGAAACAAACATGCAGTGGCCATATATATTTATACATTTAATTGAGCATGACAAAATTTTGTGTGGCTCCATGTTTTCAAGAAGACTTATAGGTACAGATACATACATAGATACAAAATAGACAAAACTTTAGAAGGGAAACAGACTTTGTTACAAGAAGACTTATAGGTACAGATACATACATAGATACAAAATAGACAAAACTTTAGAAGGGAAACAGACTTTGTTACAAATTATATAGATTTTAAACCATGCCAGATGAGCAATTTACAAATCCTAAGAGCTAACAGTATAATTTTAAACTATAAAACAGAGTGCAAAGAAATTACAGGGATAAAAGGTTTTTACGAGTGGGGAAGTAGAGCCTTAGAGGTAAGGGACTTTGCAAGTGTAGCAGAGCGAGTTCAGCTATAAGATATTTGGGCATCATCTGTTTGTGGCAGTAGCGGTACCAATTTGTGAGAAACCAGTTGTCAATGTTGGCTATTGAATTGTATTGAATTATATCAATATAATTACAAGCTGTTGTAATAAAATCTGAATTCAGGGAGAGAGAGAGAGAGAGAGAGAGAGAGAGAGAGAGAAAGTTGTGGAACCCCCAGACTGCTGTAAGCAGATTGCCCAACTGTTATACCCAGAGCATGGAGTCCCCCAAAACCAACTAGGAGACCGAGTCCTGTGTGTAAAAGCAAAGAGCCTTTATTCTAACACAAGTTTGCAAACTCGGTCTCTCTATGTGTCCAGCTATTGGAGTGATCGGAGAGCTCTGAGCTCAGTTAGGGTTGGGTTTTTATAGTTTCAGAGGTGGGGGTGAGGAATTTCTAAGGTTCAAGGCCCCTGATTGGCTGACATTTGTCTGGGGGTGTCCTGGTGAAAAGCAATGGGTGTGTGCTGGCAGGTGATTGTATCTACAATGGCTGGAATGTTAGGAATTTCCTTTGGATGGTCTGTTCCTGGGTGGTGCCTGGGTAGTCCCAGTTTGTGGTCTTTGTTGGAACCAGGTATTGCCTCAGGGTAAACTGAGCCCCAGGCCTCTATTGAGCTTGTCATGGCAGGGTCCTACAAGACAAGCACATGGGTGCCCATGTGGATGGTAATGCAGGGCAGATGGGAACAGCAGCTAAAACACTGGACTCTAGAGTTTAGAGTCAAATTCATAGACAAATGATCCATACATACCTTATTGAGAGTTAGCTCAGTAGGCACTGCAAGCAAGTGTGGGACCCAAAACAGCTTGGACACATGGGCTCAGAACAACTTGGCCACACCACTGCCATGACACTTAATAAAAAACCACCTAATAAGTAGGCTTGAGTTTCAGTTTACTGGCAGGCAACACTGGGTTCCAGGGAAAGCCATAAGCTGACACCACCCAGGGAGCGTAGCATCTAAAAGGAATTACCTGACATTCCAAACATTAGATAAGACCATCAGATGTCCCTGAGTCACCTACTCCCATTTTGCTAAGACCCCTATGTAATAGATTAATTAAAAATTCTGCAGATCCCAAGTGGCTGCAGCGGGCAGCGGGCCATGAGACCATGCTGCAGGTCCCCGAGTGGGGGCAGGCAGCGGGCCCCAGAGCAGCCAGTCTCAGGCAGGAACAGCACATGAGACCATGCCTCAGGTCTCCAAAAGTCGGCTGGTCCCAGGCGGCAGCGTGAAAGACAAATGGATAGGCATGCCACGAGACCATGCCACAGGTCTCCAAAGGTGGTGGGTGAGAGACAGAGACATGGATAGGCACACCATGTAGAGTGAGGTTGGATATTTATTTAGTGGGTTATGGAAGGGAAAAGAGCAGAGAGAGAGGTAGAGAGAGAGAAGAAATGAGAGAGAGAAAGGAGAGACAGAAGCTGCCTCTTGGAGAGGGAGAGATGAAAAAGGAAGAGACTCAGGCTGCAAGCAGGAAGGAAGATCCGCCTGCCTCAGTGGATGGGGAGTGGGTGTTGCTTGTCTCTTTTAAAGAGACAGAACAGATCATTACATTCCCATCTCTTTTTTATAATAAAAAGGCAGGAGGTTAGGCACTATAGGTTAAAGGAATTGGGGCGGCGGATTCTCAAGACTGCTTCCTGCTTATTTATGGGCGTCGTCTTTCGGGGGGGGACCTGAGAAAGCTGGGTGCTGGTTATATTCTGGTGTAGCTGGTCTGTTTGTTCCTGTCTGGTGTTTTTGGTATGGAAATGTCTGGTGTCTCTTACACCTGTTTAAGGTATTGGCAGAACAGAGGACAAAGTTAAGTTTAGGGGAAAAAAGTTAGGACCAGGGAATTGAGGGGGATGTATTTGACCTGTTTAAAGTGGATCCTTCAATTCAGCTCCCTGGAACTCACAAAAATTCTTTGTGTTTGTGAAAACAGAAGTTTTAGACCTATACATTGTATAAACAGTAACATATTTATGTCAGAATGACTATGACAGATGTTTTTGCACAATGAAAAGTATTTTTAAGACTATGGAAGGCAGTGTGAGAGAGAAATTTGATAGCATGCACTTGTCCTCACACCTTTATAACTTGCAGGTACACACCTTAATAACATGTATTTGTAATTTACTGAAATTTGTTTTGTGAGGTTGTCCTTTTAAATTGACAAAACCTCTCAGCTGTCAAACTGTATCAGAGACCTTTGAGAAGGATAAAATTTTACTTGAGTTATTGATTAAAAAACGACAGAGAACTTACTTGGTTGTCACCTAGAGCTACTCCTCAGGGTCCTCCGTGGTCACTGAAGGTCATATTTGTCTTTTGCTGTTTATAGCAGGGCCTGCCAGGCTCCAGAAGATCCTGTAGGCTAAGAAATCTATAGGAAGACAAGCCTGAGCAGCTAGGCTGTCGATTCCAGTGATTCTGTCCATGTCTAGAGATCTTCAGTTTAGATGAAAGGCAGTTTTTCCCAGTGGTCAGCGCTTGGCAGTTGAAGCAAATTGTGGATTGACATTGTTCTGTGCCCATCTGTCTTCTGTCTTCTTTGGAAGTAGAGTGCTGCTGCTAGGAGCTAACCTGTCTCTTTTTGTTATGAAAAGTTTTTTAATAATTAAATATTTAAATGCCATATTCCCCAGGTCTCTGAGCAGTTGAGGGCTGTTTATAGGTACAGCTACAGTATAGAATCTGCCTGGAGATCTGGGTCTAAGCTTGACGGTACTGTCTCTTAAATTAACAGGTAAGATTTACACTTGTAAAAAGACAGAAAGAAGAAAAAACTGCTTACAATAGAAGGTTAATGGCAGAACTGACAATAGTAGAGAACATCTTAATATCTTTTAGATGAGGGTTGGATTAAATAAATTATTTTTCTAAGAGACTTAAAAGTACTTACCACTTTAAAACATAAGACTTGTTTTTGTAGTCTAAAATGAGATGCAATGAATAGTGTATAGACAGGTTTATTTGAACAAAGCAACTCCTGAGCAAGTTCTTCAGTCCCAGAAATCAAGGCTGGAGAAGCTGCCCACCTCAACTAAAGCAAGGAGATTATATTGGTTATAGGTGAGGTGTGATGATGTGTCTGCCACAAGTTTGGTTTGTGCCCAAATATGGTCAAAAGTTGAGTGCTTAAACAGGGATGGAGGCAGCTGGCCACTCCAGGGAAGGAAGCTGCAGGAGCCACCAAGAATGTAGAACTGGGCTTTTGGTGCCTTCCCTTTGTTTGGAGACTCTGAGTGCCTGGGGTTGGAGAGAAAGACAGAATGCAACTTCCCAGACTGCAAGGATGAACTGGAGCTACCGACAGCATTTGTGTAGCTTTGTCCTTGCTCGCTTTTCAGCTTTAGCTATTTGGATAAACTAAGTAATGCAAGAACCTACAATATTCTAGGTTTGAACCCCCAAGAAAGTCCTTTTACAAGGTCAGGCAAAGTCCCCATTCCCTCAGGGACCTGAAGGAATTTCCTGCTTGCTAAAAAAGGGAGACAAGTTCTTATCTTTGGCAGGAGGAATTTTCCACCCTTCCATTAACGTAAGACTGGTGCCTCTTGTCAAGGTCCTTAACCCATTATCTCAGGCCACACGCCAACTCCTGAGCCTCCTTTCTCCCACTTAATCCTACATGCAACTGTAGAGTTTAAAAATTGTATTCTTTTTCAATAGACATGCTGGCAGCCATCGTGATTCACCGTCAGACTGCGTCTGTCTCCTCCTCTCCCCTCGCCAACTCCACAAAAAAAGAAAATGGTATTTGTAGCTAAAAAACATAATATATGTTTTTATTGCTTTTTCTTTTATGTTGTTGGTATTTGATTAGCATTTCAGGTCACCAAATTAAATACTGATTGATTGTGATGATGATAACATTAGGATGTGGAGATGGGGTTGAAGATGTGCTATGAATCTATAACTGAATGAGTCCTAAGGAAATTTAATCAGTCTTTTTCCTGTACTCATTAGAAATGCTTCAGTAAGAGCAAGGAGGTTCTTCATTATCTCCTACTTTAAACTACTGTTCCAGGCTGTTCTTGCTGCCTTTAATGACATCAGCCAATCCAACACTTGCAGAAACAGAAAAGACAAGACTTGTGTTTGTGCCATTTTGTTGGGTCCAGGGGTCATGGCGCAATGATGGGGACAGAGAACAGACCACCAAAGTCTATTAAACCAGAAGCAAGCTTTATTATGGAAAAGGAAAGAAAAAAAATCACTATGGGCACACAAAGCTTATCAGCTGTAGCTGTGACCACAGCCAGAGAACAGGTTTCTGTAGCTGTGGCAATGAGGGTTGGTTTTGGGCCTCCTCATAGAGTAAAATCAAGTATGAGGTGTGGGCCAAAGAGCTTTTACAACCTTGAAGTCAGGCTTAAAGTTACATTGCATTTTAAGTTTTACAACTGTTAGTTATAGGACATTAGGATATTAATTTAGGATGTTTTCAAAAGCCTGTGGCTGACACAGCCACTTTTCACTGTCCCTAAAAGAATGCAAGGCAGAGTCACATAGGGGGACAGTTAAAACTTAAGGGAAACAAATAGAGGGTCCCATAGAGGCAACAGTTAGAAGCTAACCTTTGTCTGTAGGACCTGCCTGGCTGGGAAGCTGGGAGGCGGGAGACAGTTGTTAAAAGTTTACCTCTGTACGCAGTGGATGCCAGGATGTCTGCTGTTAAGGCAGAAAGTGTTTGTTAAAGGTTAACACTGGTTGTCAACTTTATTTATTTATTTTTCTCCCAAAATGTGTTTGGGCTTACAACTTTATATTTCTATATTCCTGGAGTGGTCACTTTATTTCTACATTCTATTTCTGGACTCTTCACTGTCCAGGTTGGCAAATCTGGTATGTTTCTTTGGATGAATATATTATAATTTACTACATCACAGTAAGACTTTTTGTCTTTTCTTTTTTTTTTCAGGAAATTGCTCCAGGATATGAGTCATCATAGTGGATTTTGTTCATTTGGGGTGTGGCAACAGATTCATTACATCACAGTATGTGGTAAGATATCAGGAGTTCAGCTTTAGGGGCTTATGGGGGGGCATTGCATTGTTGGTACTTAATAGATTTGTCCAAGGAGCACTATAATTATTTGCTTTATTAGTTCCCTTAGACAATGTTTATTGAAGATCTACTATCTGCTGGATAGTATAGTAGGTGTTTATTATATATCAATAAATAAAATGACAACACTTCCTGTCCTTATTGATCTAGTATTCTCTTTTGCACATTTTAGTTGTTAGAATTTCTATAACAATGTCCTACAGACTGGGTGACTTAAGCTTCAGAATTTTGCTTTTCTTGTTTTACAGCAGTGGTTCTCCACTTTCCTAATGCTGAGACCCTTTGATACAGTTCCTCGTGTGTGGTGACTTATCCTTTCCATCACTCAGTGCTAGCCGTCCCAATGGTCTGTCCTGTCCCTTTAAGAGACAAGCCCTGCCCACTCCCCCTTCTGCCAAGGCAAGGGGATCTTCCTTCTGCTTCCAGCCTGTGCTCTCTCTTTGCTCTGTCTCTCTTCGGAAGAGGTGACTCAGGCCTTTTCTCCTCCCCCCCTTTTCTTCCTCTCTCTCTCTTTCTCTCCCCTTTTCCATTTACTGAATAAACTATATCCAAACTTACTCTGCATGGTCTGCCTAGCTGTCTCTGTCTCTCACCTGCCACGGCTCCTTGTGGGACCCGCCTGCCCCTCATGGCCCGCTGTACCCCTCGGGGAACTGCGCCATCTTATCTAAACCATTACATTTGTGCTCTGTGACTCAGACAGGCTCTATCCACATTCCCTCCCACCCAGGGGTGGGCCAGCTGAGGACACATGAAATTTCTTTCTTCAAAGACTTAAAGTTCTTGTCAAATAGGTCTTTCACTTCTTTGGTTAGTGTTATCCCAAGATATTTTATGTTATTTGTGGCTATTGTGAAAGGTGATGTTTCTCTGATTTCCCTCTCAGCTTCTTTATCATTTGTGTATAGGAGGGCTACTGATTTTTTCTGAGTTGATACTGTATCCTGCTACATCACTGAAGGTATTTATCAGCTGTAGAGTTTTTGGGGTCACTTATATATACTATCATATCATCTGCAAATAACGAAAGTTTGACTTCTTCCTTTCCAATTCGAATCCCCTTGATCTCCTTATGTTGTCTTATTGTTATTGCTAGAACTTCAAGAACTATGTTGAAGAGATGGAGAGAGTGGACAGCCTTGTCTTGTTCCTGATTTTAGTGGAATCACTTTGAGTTTCTCTCCATTTAATTTGATGTTAGCTGTCAGCTTGCTGTATATTGCTTTTATTATATTTAGATATGTTCCTTGTATCCCTGATCTCTCCAAGACCTTTATCATGAAGGCGTGTTGGATTTTGTCAAATGCTTTTTCAGCATCTAATGAAATGATCACATGGTTTTTTTCTTACAATTTATTTATATGAGGGGTTACATTGATAGATTTTCGTATATTGAACCAGCCCTGCGTCTTTGGGATGAAGCTGACTTGATCATGGTGAATGATTTTTTTGATGTGTTCTTTGATTCGGTTTGCCAGTATTTTATTTTTGCATCCATGTCCACGAGTGAGATTGGTCTGTAATTCTCTTTCTTGGTTGAGTCTTTCTGTGGTTTTGGTATCAGGGTAGCTGTAGCCTCATAAAAAGAGTTTGGCAATGTTCCTTCTGTTTCTACTATGTGGAACACTTTGAGGAGTATAGGTATTAGCTCTTCTTGGAAGTTCAGGTAGAATTCTGCACTAAAACTATCCAGCCCTGGGCTTTTTTGCTTGGGAGGTTTTTGATGACAGCTTCTATTTCCTTGCAGTTTATAGATCTATTAAAATTGCTCACCTGGTCTTGTTTTAATTTTGGTATATTTTATTTATCTAAAAAAATTGTTCATTTCTTTTACATTTTCCAATTTTGTGGAGTACAGGTTTTTGTAGTATGACCTAATGATTCTCTGAATTTCCTCAGTGTTTATTGTTATGTTCCCCTTTTCATTTTTGATTTTGTTAATTTGGATACTCTCTCTGCCTTTTGACTAGTTTGGATAAGGGGTTGTCTATCTTGTTGATTTTCTCAAAGAACCAGCTCTTTGTTTCATTGATTCTTTGTATTATTTTCTTTGTTTCTATTTTGTTGATTTCAGCCCTCAATTTGATTATTTCCTGTCTTCTACTCCTCCTGGGTGTATCTGCTTCTTTTTGTTCTAGAGCTTTCAGATATGCTTTTAAGTCACTAATGTGAGCTTTCTCTGTTTTCTTTATGTGGGCAATTAGTGCTATGAACTTTGCTTTTAGCACTGCTTTCGTGGTGTCCCATAGGTTTGGCTATGCTGTGCCTTCATTTTCATTGAATTTAAGGAAGTCTTTAATTTCATTATTTATTTCTTCCTTGACCCAAGGGTGGTTCAATAGTTCACTGTTCCATTTCCATGAGTTAGCAGGCTTTCTGAGAGTAGTATTGTTGTTAAATTCTAACTTTAATCCATGGTGATCCTATAAGACACAGGGGGTTACTCCAATTTTTTTATATCTGTGGAGGTTTGCTTTATTACCAAGTATGTGATCAGTTTTAGAGAAGGTTCCATGAGGTGCCTAGAAGAAGGTGTATTCTTTTGTGCTTGGGTAGAATGTTCTATAGATGTCTGTTAAATACATTTGATTCATTACATCTGTTAGTTCTCTTATTTCTCTGTTAACTTTCTATTTGGTTGACCTGCCCATTCATGAGAGTGGAGTGTTGAAGTCTCCTACTATTAGTGTGTGGGGTTTGATGTGTGATTTAATTTTTAGTAATGTTTCTTTTACATATGTAGGTGCTCTTGTATTAGGGGAATAGATGTTCTGGATTGAGACTGCATCTTGATGAATTGTTCCTGTTATGAGTATAAAGTGTCCTTCTCCATCTCTTCTGATTGATTTTAGCTTGAAATCAATTTGTTAGATATTAGGATTGCCACACCTACTTGTTTCTTAGGTCCGTTTGATTGAAAAACCTTTCCCCAACCCTTTACTTTGAGGTTGAGGTGTGTTTCTTGTATACAGCAGAAGGCTGGATCGTGCTTTCATATCCATTCTGTTAGCCTTTGTCTTTTTATAGGTGAATTGAGTCCATTGATATTAAGTGATATTAATGACCAGTGGTTGTTAATTCCAGTTATTTTTCGATAGTAGTGTTTGTGTGTTTCCCTTCTTTGGGTTATGCTGGTGGGGGGTTATCAGATGCCTGTGTTTTTGTGGGTATAGTTAGCTTCCTTGGGTTGGGGTTTTCCTTCTAGTATTTTCTGTAAGGTTGGGTTTGTGAATACATATTGTTTAAATCTGTTTTTTTTTTCATGGAATATCTTGTTTTCTCCATTGATGGTGAATGAAAGTTTTGCTGGGTGTAGTAGTCTGGGCTTGCATCCGTGGTCTCTTGGTGTCTGCAACACATCTATACAGGACTGTAACATGGAGGCTTTTTGTTGGGGTTTCTGTCCTGCCCAGTTCCCACAGTTGGCAAGTCCCAAAGAAAATCACACAGAGAGTCTACATTAGGTTATAAACTGATTGGCCCATTAGCTCAGGCTTCTTATTAGCTCTTGTAGCTTACATTAACCCATTATTCTTATCTATGTTAGCCACATGGCTCAGTACCTTTTTCAGCAGGGCAGGTCACATCCTGCTTCTTCCGTGGTCTGGGCAGGACTGGGGAAAGAGCTTCCTTCTTCCCAGAATACTCCTGTTCTCATTGCCCCACCTCTACTTCCTGTCTGGTTTTTCCCACCTATATATTTCCTGCCTGACTATCAGCCAATCAGCGTTTATTTAAAACATGATTGACAGAATACAGACAATTCTCCCACACCACAGGACCTTCTGGCTTTCATGGTTTCCATTGAAAGTCAGATATAATTCTGATGGTTTTACCTTTATATGTTACTTGACCTTTTTCCTTTGCAGCTCTTACTTTTCTTTCTCCATTCTGTATGTTTGTGTTTTGATTATTATATGGTGAGGGGATGTTTGATTTTTTTTTTTGATCCAGTCTATTTGGTGTTCTGTAAGCTTCTTGTACCTTCATAGGGATAGTCTTCTTTAGGTTGGGAAATTTTTCTTCTACGAGTTTGTTGAATACATTTTTTGTGCCTTTGAGCTGGAGTTCTTCTCCCTCTTCTACCCCTATTATTCTTAGGTTTGATCTTTTCATGGTGTCCCAGATTTTCTGGATGTTTTGTGTTAAGAATTTGTTGGATTTAATGTTTTCTTTGCAATGCGTCTATTCCCTCTATTGTATCTTCAGCACCTGAGATTCTCTCTTCTATCTCTTATATTCTGATGGTTATACTTGTCTCTATAGTTCCTGTTCATTTACCCAGATTTTCCAGAATTCCCTCGGTTTGTGTTTTCTTTATTCCCTCCATTTCGCTCATCCAGTCTTGAATTGTTTCCTTCACCTGTTTGTTTTTTTTTCTTGGTTTTCTTTGAGGGATTATTAATTTCTTCCAATTTTTTGTTTGTCTTCTTCATTCCTTTAAGGGAGTTTTTCATTTCCTCTTTAAAGGTCTCCATCATTTTAATAAACTTATGTTTAAAGTCATTTTCTTCTACTTCTTCTGGGTTAGGATGATCAAGTCTTCCTGTTGTGTGACTGCTGAGTTCTGGTGTTACCATGTTGCTTTTTAGGTTGTTGGATGAGTTATTGCATTGGTGCCTCCCTATCTCTTCCTTCAAATGAGACCAGAAATGTCTTTGCATCTTGGTCCTGTTGTGTTTTTTTTTTTTAAAAAAGAGGATGCCAGCAGCTTGCTGCAGCTTGCTGCAGGTCCCTGAGACCACATGGGCACTGCAGCAGGCGGCAGGGTTGTGCGGTGGTATGGGACGGACAAGAGAGAGACAGATAGGCACGCCATGTAGAGTTAAACATTTATTAGATGGGTGATGGAGGGAGAAGAAAAGAAGATAAAGAGATAGAGAGAGAGAGAGAGAAAGAGAGAGAGAGAGAGAGAGAGAGAGAGAGAGAGAGAGAGAGAGAAAGAAAGAAAGGGGGAGAGGGAAGGGAAGCGGCCGCTGCTCCCATGAGAGCGGGACAGGAAGAAGAGGAGAATTGGGGTCAGAGGCTGGAAGCTGGAAGGAAGTGGGTGTGGCCTGTCTCTTAAGGGCATAGGCCAATAAGAGGCCAATACTACAGGTCCAATCCTTGCTGTGGCTATCTGAGTGTTTGGGAGTTTTTCTTGGTCTACTCTGTACTGTCAATGTCTATCTCAGAAAGCCTCTGAGGTCTCTTTAGGCCTGCTCTCTTGGTCTTCTCTCCTGGTTTTCTCTCTTGGTGCTCTCTCTTAATCCCCTCAGTGTTGTAGCAAGCTCTTGGTCCCTCTTAAGTCCCCTCAGTATTGAAGCAACCTGTGTTTCAGAGTTCCACCAAGGTTGCAGGAGGATAGGTGGGTTTGGGGGTATGGTATGGCTGGTAGTTTGGATGGCAGCTGCATGGGTTTGGGTTTGGGGGATCCTAGCTGCAGGAAACTCCCTGCTGGCTGGCTAGAAAAGCTGAGGGAGTTGGGGGTTCTTTTCTTTTCTTGTGGACCACTCATAAGTGGTCCCTGCTGTGAGAGACAGTCCAGGATGGTCTCTAGCCTCTGACTTTTGAGTCACCCAGACCAGGGCCACTCAGCTTCATTAACACTGCGCCTGTAGAGAGAAGATGTTCTTTTTACAGGCCTTGCGGTTTTGCTGTTTTCATGGGTTTTTATGTTTTTATCTATGGAGAATAAACCCTCAAACTATCAGCCACCCACCTGTAAACACTCTGTTGGTATCCTGTGAGCTCTGCTTTTCCTTTCGCTGGGCAGCCCCTTCCCCACCCTTCTGAAAATGCTCTTTTCCTCTCGCTCCCATTCCTTCTATTCTTTCCCTGCCAGTGCTACCGCTGGTCCCACGGAAACTGACCTTTGCTCTCCACTGCGGCTTGTGGTGCATCAGCTCGGCAATAGGGCAGATCATACCTCTAGGTCTTGTGAGGGCCAGCCATGATAATCTAAGTCTGGGCAGGTCACCCAAAGGAAGTTCTTTACTTCCAACCATTATCACCTGGGACTCTGGCCATCGATGAATTTAAATGGAGTCTGGAGTCTCAATTGTTTACCCTCAGTGCTGGTATTGTAAAAGCTAATTTTGAAATAATTTTACGTTTACAAAAGAGTCTTAGAACTGGAGCAGATAGTCTGCACACACTTTTCCTCAGTCCCTCCTCTCTCGTTAGCACTGCGCATGAGCATAGCATATTTACTGAAACTATAGCAAACACTACGAATGCCTGAACCAGACTGCATTTGGATGCCACCAGTTTCCCAGTAGTGTTATTTGTCTGCCTTCAAAGTGCCCACTGCGACCGGCTGTCCCGTTTCCTTCGTCTCTAGTCGATGACAGCGCCTTGGTCTGTCTTTTTCTTCACCTTAGACCCTTTGAGAACCTCTTTGTAAGATTCTGTGGTATATGCCATTGCAGATCTTGGCTTTTCTCACAGTAGTTTGTATCATTTTCCTGAGGATGACTTCTCAATTTTTTTTACTGTCTCCTCTCTGTGTACTGATAGGTTTGTGGGATTTAAATATCCATTTACTATGTTTTAGTGGAATTTCAGAGGTAGTGAAATTGTATTGTTATATTTAAGCTGCCATTTTTTATCTGGGAGATAAATATTTTGGGAGAAACACTTTTTGATCACTCAAATTGCTGGTAATCTGTGGTTAGTAGTGTCTTAACCCACAAATAGCTTTGTTTCGTGCCTTTGTTATATGCTGTACGAACTGTGATGAGAGATGCAGTTCAGTTCACAGCCTGTACAAATTCCGCACCGCATCCCCTTCACCCACAGAATGCTGTCCATGTTCCCAGTACAATATACAAACCCCACAGCACAGCCCTACCCGACCTTCCCAATTTCTCTCATCTCTCCGCCCATATCACTTCCTGCTTACAATAAACTTTGGCTCCAGTCGAAACCCATAACACATATAGGTCTTCGCTTCTGTAGTTCTGTTTCTAGGCTCACTTCTAACCAGTAAGTTACCATCAGAAATGTTGAAATCGGGAAGGGAGTTTTTGTTACAATAAAGAAAGTAGGGAAGAATCAATTAAACTCTGCCCTTTCATAGACAGGACACACACACACTTTCTTACCATAATACAAGTCCAAAAATGTTCCTGCCTATCAAAATATGCTATTTTATATCCAATCACGGATGGCTAGATAACAGCCATTCATGTGATGCCACACCGTCAAAAGCTAGTGTGAAATCTTTTCCCAGTTCAGGGTCCCCAGAATGTCAATCCTGAGGTTCCTTTGTTGGAGACAACAGAAAGCCTGCTCATACGTACTGGTCTGACTCATCTATACCAGGACACATCTGGCTACTGCCTCTGGGAATTGCCTGGGAACAGGAGAAGGCTCTCCTAGGGTGTTGTAAGCCAGTAGTCCACTCTAAGTCTGTCTATGGTGCCTAAGGTGTCAGAGGTTAAGAATGTTGCAGGCTTCTTTAAGCAAGATTCAACAGGAAAATTACTGAACAAATATCTGAGCTCGCAACCATGCCTGTTTCTACTGATAGAACCATTTATTCTTCTCTTGAGAAGTTCATACCTTGCTCTGTTGTGCCCTGCTAGGAACGAAATGATTAATATGGGATTCTCAATGGATACCTTCACTGCCCATTATGAACAATAGTTGTTTGGGCAATACATTAAATACTGTGCCAAAGCTGGACATGTACAACAGTCTGTCATCCAATGGAAATTATATGTAAGTTCAGACTCAAGCGCCTCTAGAAGACACAAGTTTACATTAATGCATACATCGTTCTGGCACTGACAGCACCCACATCTGCTGCCTGTGGTCCCTTCCTCACCTTCCACTTACCAGTTTTATGGGCGCGTTCTCTAGAACATGTTGAAGGAAGCAGAATAAAAGTTTGGACTTCGTTCACAGAAAGATTTCAGTCTCATGCTAGCACAAGCATATTCACTCGGGGACATGAAGATAAGTCCTAGACATTCGGACTTCGAGTGGAGTGTCTTGCTGTCACTATGGTCAGGAAGCCAAGGTGGCCTGTGATACAGGGCTGCATTTACTTACAGGATGTAGATCTTTAGTCATTGGTTAGAAACTTGAAAAGAACGTATTTGAAAGGCTGATAACAAGGAAACTTGAAGAGGAGGCCCATGAGTGGGTCTTTCAGAAGTGAACACAAGGAACTAGCATGAATACTCACCAAGCACACACTCCCTGGAGGAGGTCTTGCAATAACGACGGACAAGATGTCTTGTCCTGTGACTGTGATTCTTCATCTTTCCGCACCCTAGTATTTAATTGGTCTGTGCGTACAAGTGTCCACAGGATGGCATCAGTAGGCGCCGTTTCAGAAGTGGTAGCAGTTACTGCGCCATCTAGCGTCCATTCTCATGTACTCCTTGGGTCCCAGCTAGAATTAAAGAAATGCAGAAGGCTGCCTCTCTCAAACTGTCTCTCCTTGACATGCGGTTGCTCCTACACTCCAGGCTTTGCTTGGACTTGCACTAACACATCAGCCCAACTAGGCGAGTTGCTCACTCCCCAGCCCTCCCTCCCATGCTGCCCACACTCCCAGGTGTAGCTCAGGTATTACAGCTTATGCACCAGCCCAGGCCAACCATGTGTCACAACTGTACACTTTTTTAGTTACCACGGAAGTGGAATCACCCCTGTCTCTCTAATCAAAAATCAACACTGAGCATGTGAAGGACTGACTTACCAACTCTGATCTAAAATCCAACAAGCTTGGGCAACAGCAAAAACGAACCCGAATTTCTACTCCATAGAGGCAGGCTAGAATCTGCCATCAGACATGCAGCTAATGAAAGAAGTCCATGTGACCAGGTCATGTTGGAAACCCACAAATAATATGAAAGACCAGGACCATATAACCTCCCCTACACCCTCTAGTGTATAGAAATGTTCTCCAATACAATTACTTAGATGAAACTCAGCACACAGAAATTAAAAGAATATTCATAAATATGATCAAAGAATTCAAGGAAATGAACAGACAGGATTGGAATAAACTCTGTGTTATAATAAGGCCACTTGGCTGCTTGTTTGTTTTTGTGTTTTTTTTTTTTTAATTAGGCCATGCGGCCTTATTACAACACTCCTGAATGAAGTTCAAGAAAACACAATATATGAACAAAATGATGAAGACGATTTAGGATTTGAATTCAGTAATCAGAAATACTGAAGAAAATTCAAGCTGAAGTGAAGATGGAATAAAAACTGAACAACCCAGTTAGAAAAGTCAGGGAAGCCTCGCCAGCAGAACTCAGATGACATAGGATCTAGAAAACAGGTGACCCAGGTGAAAAATGGGCTATGGAAATGAATAGTGAGTTCTCAAAAAGAGAAATCAAAAATGACTAAGGAACATCTTAAAAAGTTTTCAACATCCTTAGCAATTAGGAAAATGAAAATGAAAATTGCTTTGAGAATTCATCTTGTCCCAGTCAGAATGCCTAAGATCAAAACACCAAAACAAATAACCCAATTAAAAAACTGGATGCAGATCTGCTGTGGAATAATCCCTTTGTATACTGTGAAGATGTGTTGCTCTCATTGTTAATAAAAAGCTGATTGGTTGATAGTTTGGCAGGATTTGGGGGGTGGAGAGAGCACTGGGAAGGAGGGGCAAGTCAGAGGAGTCTCCAGCCAGACAAAGGAGGAGCAACATGGGAAGATCATAGCTGAGGGAAACGAGCCTCGGGGCAGCTCACAGATTAACAGAAATGGGTTAATTTAAGTTGTAAGAGCTGGCTGGAGACAAGACTAACTATCAGCTGAGCATTTACAATTAATAATAAGTCTCTGTGTAGTTATTTGGAAAGCAGCTGGTGGTACAGAACTGAGCAGTGGTCTAGATGGAAGGCCACCTACACAGATCTAAACAGAATTCTTAAAAGAGGATGTATACCTTGCTCAGCTTAGATATAGTAGGGAGGCCTTGGACCTTCCACAAAGCAATGTGCCTTACCCTCTCTGAGGATTGGTTGGGGGTAGGGTGGGAGGGTGTGTGGAGGAAATGGGAGGAGGGGACGGAGTGGGAACTTGGATTGGTATTTTTTAAAAATCTAATAAATTTTAAAAAATACAAAAAAAAAAAACCCCACCTGACCTTTGGGTAAGAAACTGCCCATGCCTGGACCACTGAGAAAATGCATGGTGTCTGGACAGGATAAGCAGGATACAAGAAAAAAGACTCAAATCTTGCCAAGACAGGGTAATATGGTTTTGAAAATTTTCTGCCTCTGAAAATGGTCTGTCAGTTGCTCTAGGCCTTTGCCAAAGTTGGTTGCTCCAACATTGCAAATGAGACTTTGGGTGGTTGCCCAGGTAGCCAGTTGTCTTTGTCATTTGTTGCACATTTTGGAAGTTGCTTGATTGCACTTCCTTTTACTCAAGTAATATTATTTCCCTTCTCAGGTCTTCAATGGGGTTGAAGACTAGATGGTCATAGTTACTTTCCTCTCATGACTTGGCCAAGTTATTTCTAATACAAAGCTTTAGACTCCTTAGAATAGGGTAATTATTGAAATACTTAGCATTTGTTTCTTGCTTGATATTGTTTATGCTGGTTGTAATTCTAATTTTTATATTTGATATTTGTTCTTATTGTATATAGTTTTGTATTAGACTTAGAACTCTCTTATTTAGACAAAAGGGGGAGGTGCTGTGGGAACTCCTTGAGCCAATAGCCTTTACTATACCTGCTCACTTGGGCATGGTCTCTTATACTATAAATGCAGCCGTAAAGCTTGCTCTCTCTCTCTCTCTCTCTCTCTTTCTCTCTTTCTCTCTGCTGCTGCTGCTGCTGGATTTGGTTCCTGCAGAGGACTGTGATTGGTGAGTCTATCCCTGAATAAATAACCCCTTATTATACTCAATTCTGAGCCAGTGTGGGATTCTTCAGTTGTGTGTGCACATGTGTACATGTGTGTATGTATGTGTGTGCATGTGTGTATGTGTGTGTGTGTCCATTCTTTTGGTTACATCTCATTAGAGATTATTTGGCTAATATGTATTCTTTTGTATGATTTGGAGAATGATCTACCACAGTCATACTTTTGGTTTTGAAGAAGTAGTTTATTAAGTATATAAAAATCCACAAAATAAAACAATAAATATTGAGGGTGGATGGATAGATAGGAAAACACCATCAAATTGGGTTCTCAAAACATGCAGCAGAAATCAACTGGGAAGCCTTGTTAAGGCAGCCAGATGCAGTTCCCGAGAGAGTCTGGCCAAGTCAAAGTTCCCCTGGGGTGAGACTTCCAAGTAAAAGAATAAACAGCAGCAGATAACCTCATCCAAGTGGTGGCTCCCAAACATCCAGCAGACACTGACCGGGGGAGTTCAAGCAGGGTCAGAATGCAAAGATAAAAACTGGGCTCTCGGAGGAGGGGTCTCATCCACGAGAAAGGATCGGGAATGCCTAGAGGAGCTGTGGGATTACAGGAAGCTCCAGAAAAAAGACAGGAGAAGAGGGTAAGAAGGGGCACAATAGACCAGTTGGACCTAAGGATTACAGGATTGCAGCTCCCAAGGGTGGTGAGACAGGGTCAGGTGAAGAGGGCCAGCTGTAGACTTAAAGACTGTAACTGGGGCTCTCTCCACCTCCAAGAGTACCAGAGGGATGCTGGACACTCAAAAGTCATTTTCTCAGATTCAGGGAAGCATTTACACCATTCAAAGGGGAAGCTTACCTAGTTGCTGTTGGTGGACAGGGTGCTCAGTGATTGGTGAGCTGAAAGGTGAGTCTGTTGTAGGTGGACTGGAGATGAGTGATGCGGTCCCAGTGCGGCTCAGACCCCAAGGGGAAATGCAGGCACTAGGAGAGCCTATCCGAGACACAACGCCAAATGTAAGTGTTGGAGCTCTGATGGAAGCCAGGAGTCAAGGATTGCCACAAAGACAATGTAAGCGCTGCAGCTCTGCGCTGGTGGAAGCGTCACAGCTCTGCTCCAGGGAAAGGTTTCCCCGATGCAAGTGAAACAACTCTGCTCATTCCCCAGCAAGGTGTTGCAGCTCTGTTCCTATAGGGGAAGTTTCCTCAGTGCTACAGCTCTGCTCCAGTCGTCAGAGCTGGGCTCTGCTCCGGGAAGTGTCCCACTGCACAATAAACCTTCTGGGAGGGTGGCTGTCTCTAGGGTTTAGCAAACTAAACAGGGTACAGCTTATATAGGGTTCCTTAGGGGAGGGGCTTTCTCAGGATGGCTTGGGATTGGTGGGGTTTTGTGGCCTGATTCAGGGGCGAGCTCAGGGATTGGTGGGATTCTGTTTTCTGGCACTAGGGCAAGCTTGGGGATTGGTGGGATTTCAAGTCCTTGGCCCTGGCCTTGGGGTCAAGGCAGAGTCAGGGTATTCTTTCCTTGGCTCTGGTCTTGGGATCAAGTCAGGGTCAGAGTAGTTTTCCTTGGCCTTTTTTACCCTACAGAGGGACCAACCCGACTTCCAGAGCTAGCTTCTCAGTGAACTCAAACGGCACATGACAGTTTACCAACATAACATATATGTTTGGGGGATTGAAGCCTCTGAGTCTCTGTAGAGCAAGAGGGCTCTGCTCTGTTTACCTGCTACTGTGGAGGCTGCCTGGTCCTCCTAGGTGGGATGTGGTAGGTACTCTGCTCTGGGATAGCTTCACTGTACCAACCAGTGCCCGTGGGCCAGACAGTGCCTATGGGCACATCACAAGGGCCTCTCCAAAATGGCAGTTCGCTGTGGCAATGACAGCAGGAGGGAAGGTCTGTGGTAGGCAGAACTCACAGTATTCTATAGGTTAGTCCTAGTGGGGCATGCCCTGTTCTCCTGATTGGAAGCCATTCAATACATCCAGCCCATAATGTGTAGGGCAGCACATTATGAAATGTAAGAAGTGGCTCATTGCAGGCCATCATTGCTCTCCCTGCCTCAGTCACCAGCAGTTTCCATTAACACTCCTATTTAAAGAATGCCAGAAAATCCCCTGCTTCTCTCCCATAAAAGGAGATATAAATAATCCACTCTAAATGAGGAGTTCAGAAATAGAATACAGAAATAAATGGCCTAGTCCAGGAACACAGAAATATAAAGTTGTAAGCCCAAACACATTTTGGGAGAAAAATAAATAAATAAAACTGGCAGCCACTGTTAACCTTTAGCAAACTCTTTCTGCCTTAAGAGCAGACATCCTAGCAGTCACTGTGGACAGAGGTAAACTTTTAACAACTGTCTCCCGCCTCCCAGCTTCCCAGCCAGGCAGGTCCTGCAGACAAAGGTTAGCTTCTAACTGTTGTCTCTATGGGACCCTCTGCTTGTATTCCCTTAATTTTTAACTGTCCCCCTATGTGACTCTGCCTTGCATTCTTTCAGGGACAGTGAAAAGCGGCTGTGTCAGCCACAGGCTTTCGCAAACATGCTAAGTTAACAGTCTAATGTCCTTCAACCAAAAGTTGTAAAACTTAAAATGCAATGACCTCAAGGTTGTAAAAGTTCTTTGGCCCACACCTGGTGCTTGATTTTACTCTAAGAGGAGGCCCCGCACTGGCTGTGGTCACAGCTATAGCTGATAAGCTTTGTGTGCCCAATTGTGAATTTTTTCTTTCTCTTTCTGGAATAAAGCTTGCTTCTGGCTTAATAGACTTTGGTGGTCTATCCCTTATCATTGTACAACCCTGGGGCCCAACATAATCTTCAGTTCTTGTAAGTGTGGTGAGATAGTACCTCACTACGTCTACAGCCGCACCGTGACCCAGTCGAAATGATGGTACTGTCCCCAGAGGTGGCTTCCTCCCTTTCTGAGTCACTACATTTTAGTCACTTTTTTTTTGAGTTTTTAAAAAATTTTTAAACTTGTGAAAGAAATATTCTTGGATAATTCTGCTATTTGTTAGACTGTAGGCTCCTTGGGGACAGTGTAAAGTTTATTCTATCACACTTTTGTATCTTTAAAAACCATGAACTCCAGGCTGAAGATGGCTCAGTGGTTAGAGCACTTACCACTCCATCAGAGGACCCAGTTTTGGTTCCCAGCACCCACATGGTGGCTCACAACTGACTGTTAAGTAGTTCCAGGGAACCCGAAGCCTTCTTCTGGCCTCAGAAGGCATTAGGCAGGCACATAGTGCACAGACATACACACAGGCAAGACATCCATACGCATAGAATATATAAAAATTTCAAAAAACAAACTCAGAATCACTAGCAATAGAAGCAAGATCTATGGTAGGATGTCTTCAGTTCTGAATTTACTCAACCCTAGGAAGACTGAATACTGACCAAAGAGAGATCAGCCATAGGGAATACCCATTGCAACAACAGCAACAGCAGCAACAAGACAAGCAAAGTGATAAATATTAAGCTTCCTTTATGTGTATTTATTTGACATGTGTATGATTTTTCATAAAAATGTCCATACCACCAAAAATGATTCTCACGGTTTTTATAGCACATATATAAAACATTACATCATGTAAGTAATACTTATCCATTTATTTTTATTCAGATGAAATAGAATTATAATTTCAAAGATAGATAATTTACTCTGGAAGATTATGCATTTTTGTAAGTGTCCCAAGTTTTATATTTGAAGAATTCCTGTTATTTACTTGTGAATTCATAGACCCTATGACACAACATCAGGTAATTCATGGTCGCCATGCTATCTTGATGCGCTTGATTTGAGGAGGAGTTTTAAACTTTGGATTCCAGTTGTACTCTGGTGATAATACCCTAGTGGGTTTATTGATTAAAAAATATTTATTTAGGTGGCTTTCATATGTGCTGTCAAGTTTATTTGTGCTGTCATCTGTAATCCCCTTTAGATACTCTTTAATGAAAGCTAAAACATTATTGGGTGTGCCACCAATAATGGCGCTGTGGTAATAGAAGTCTCCCTTCCCAAAGGGGATAAAAGCTGCTGACTTAAATCTTCTCTCATATGGGAAATCTCTGGGGTTTTAAAAATACCACCATGAGTGGAGCTGAGCTACAGATTTGCCCAGAGTTTCAACTCCAAAATCTTTTTTGAAGATTTGGTTCACAGCCATAGTGAAGAGAAAGTTGACCTCATATTGGATGTGCTGTATGATTTTATTTCTCATGTTCTTCATGCTTCAGAGAGTATGGTCTTGATTGTAATCTTCATCAGGCAGCCTCAACGTTTTAAATGATCGAAGAGGACCCAGCTCTATGTACGGTATATCATAAATGTTATCAGTCGAGATGTAAAAAATAACGTTGTAGCCAACCATGAAGTACTTATCAGCAGATTTTAGGAAATGTCTCAGGTACTGTCTTGTAAAGCTATGCAAATGAACAGAAAGACAATTTCATTGGAGTTCACCAGGAGATACGTGCCATTGATGCCAAGAAGATAAAGAGAGAGAGGTTGTCCCTGTACCTTCAGCTGTATTGGTTAGTGAAAGAAAATATAGTAAGCTTGGGAACCTGAGAAAAGACAAAGTTTGTTATGAAGAAAAGGAAAGAGAGTTGCTAATGGGGAGCAGCAGCAGCAACAACAAACCCACTCTCCACAGCTACGCAGGGCAGTCAGAAGTAATGACAGGTTCCTAGGAAGTAGTGCTGAAGATAGAGACAGTCCGTGGCTGCTCATCCTTATTTCTCCAAAATGTGGAGGGCAAATACCCATAGTGCGTACTTTCCAGTGGCAAGGACAGCCAAGCCTATGGTAATGTTCAGTCTCTTATAATACTTGTCTAGAACTTGTCTATTATAAGTTCCTTCCCATATGACCGGAGCGAGCCAACCAGTTGTTGCTATAACACCAGGACGTTTTCTGTTGAACAAAAAAGAACAAAATCGCATCTGAAGTTATGGGAGTAATAATAGCTAATGCTTGTAAAGTACTTACTATGCTTTAACCTCCTATTTTTCCTCTTTCCTTCCTCCCGGGAAGATCTAGAGTATCCCCCTGTGGAACTGGGAGATGACTCAGTGAAGTGCCATGAAAGCATGAGGACCTGGATGTGGGTCCCTAGAACCTATGACAAAAAATCTGGGCATGGTGCACACCTAGAGGTAGAGACAGGAGGATCCTTAGTGCTCACTGGTCACCCAGCCTCGCCCTCAGTGACTTCCATGTTCAGTGAGAAACTGTCTAATAAAATAAAGTAGAAACAGACTGAAGAAGGTGTTGTGGAATGTTACTTGAAGATGTGGTACATTTGTTTATGCTGTGGAACATTTGTTTAATGATGCAAGGATGTATTGCATTCTTTTATGTTGCATTTGTTTAACTCTGTGAAGCTATGCTACTTTGCCTGCCTAAAACACCTGATTCATCTAATAAAGAGCTGAATGGCCAATATCTAGGCAGGAGAGAGAAATAGGCAGGGCTGGCGTGCAGAGAGAATATAGGAGGAAAGATCTAGGCTCGAGAGAGAAGGGAGGAGTGAGAAAAGGAGATGGAAAGGAGGACATCAGGGGCCAGTCAGTCACACAGTGAGAAGGAAAGAAAGGTGTACAGAATAAAGAAAGGTAAAAATCCCAGGGGCAAAATGTAGTTAAAAAGAAACAGGGTAATTTAAGTTAGAAAAGCTGGCTAGAAACTGTTACACAGTACAGAAACAAGCCAAGCTAAGGCCAGGCATTCATAAGTAAGAATAAGTCTCTCTGTGTATTTATTTGGGAGCTGGGTGGTGGGCCCTCAAAGAGTTTAAAAAAACAAAAACAAAAACAAAAAACAACTACAAGAAGACAATTCAGTACCAATCTCTGTCTTCTGTATGTACCTGCATACACAAGTGCACGCATGCAAAAATATGTGCACACACATGCACACTTTTCCGTATTCCCTTTTCAACTTTTCCTTTATGCTTTAGGCACACAGACGCAATACAGAAGAAACTGAGACTACTGGAACAAAGAGAAAAGCATTTGTAGTGATAAAAAAAACCTGTCTGAAGCCAAGGCACTAAATTAAAGCACATTAAAGATACACATCTTAGAAGGCATTGAATACAAAACAAGATGGTAAATTTAAGTACAAATCTACATCTACACAAAGATACAATCCGGCAGTCCTTACTTGCATATTAATAATAGTTACAAAAATCCCATAACAAAAAATTCTTTAAAAGGACACCACTACTATTTTAAGGATATTTTAACTTGTGCATTTATTTATAGAGTTATTTTAAGTCTTCTGATACCAAAAATTTATAGGCAGACACTTATATTTAGATCAAACTTGAAAATATACTTTAAAACTAACCTACTGAGGTGGTTCAGTTGGTAGAGTACTTGCCTAGCATGTGCTTGGTCAGATCACCACTTGGCAGATGGAGGCAAGGGGATCAGGAGTTCAGGGTCATCGTCAGCTACATGGTGAGTTTGAGGCCAGTGCAGGCTACATGAGATTCTGTTGAACAGCAAAGCAAAACAAATAAAAAACTGATTGAAGGCATTTTTGTCACAGTGATGAGACATAAGTTAGTATGACATCTACGCAGATAAATCTGTACTGGACATGGGTTACACATGCCCATTGTGGTTTTGTTTTATCTTTGGTTTCATCTCATTTTGTTTTCTAGTAGTGTTGGTGTTTAAACCCAGGACTTCATGCATACCAGGCAAGTGTTCTACCACGGCACTTCCAAAGTACACCACTACTATTTTAAAGATTCTTTAACTTAAGTATTTATTTATATAGTTATATATAAATATAACCCATTTGAGAAGATGAAAAGATTTCAAGATTATTATTATTATTATTATTATTAGCCAGAATGAAAGGGAAAGATTCTCTTAAAGACCCATCCTTAGCATGAGCGATAGCTCAGTGGGAAAGTCTTGAGGTACAAGCATGAGGTCCTGCATTTCAACCCCCAGGACCCATGCGGAGAACTGGACACCGGCTGAAGGGAAGGGTCAAGAGTGCTGCTCTTGCAGAGGACACTGGATGAGTTTCCAGCACCCACATATGGTAGCTCCCAATCATCTGTAGCTGCAGTTCCAGGCACACACACAAACTCATGCAGGCAAACTCACGTGGTGTGTGCGTGTGTGTTTTAAGCTGGGCACTGTGGTGCATGCCTTTACCCAGCAGTGAGGTGAAAGTCAGGAGGACCCTGAGGGTGGAAGGGCTAGCCAGCCTAGCCAAGTTCAGTGAGAGAACCTATCTCAAAACAGAAGGGGGATGGCGATAAAGGAGGACATCCAGTGTCTCTGCCTACATGCACATGCCACACACACACACACGCACACACACACACACAAATTCAGGGGCTGAGAGTGTGTCCTGTTCTTGCAGAAGACTCAAATTCGGTTACTGGAACGAACCCATGTGGAGCTGCTGAGGATTGCCTGTAACTCCATCTCCAGAGGATCCAACAGGCCTTCTATTCTTCTGCAAGCATGCACACACGCACACACGCACGCACGCACACACACACACACACACACACACTATTAAAATGATGTCTTAACATTTTAAAAGATGACATTGCTTAACAAAACATAAAACAAAGAGGAAAAGGTGAAACTTTCGTATTAAAGAGTCCTTAAGTACAAAACTTTGAGAGGGGATGCTGGCCAGAGCTGTGCTGTTCCACGGAGGCTTAGTGGCTAGTGAGCAGCACAACAGTCCTCTGTATGTCATCAAGACACCTGCGCTAGTCAACCCTGGTGCTGCCTTAATGAATGTGTACACAGAGTGGCCCCAGCCACAGGAATGGAGATAAGGCGTGGCTAAACAGTGTGGCCACCCCTTAGTGAGGACAACGAGGCGGGCACTGAGTGTGCAATGTCATACACATCGCCTAACTGAAAGGCAGTGAATTTTATGGGGAAGTGTGGTGATGGTTGGCTCACGCCCATCACAACCTCTGTCTTTACCGTGTCTGTCTGTCCAGAAGTAGCTAGCCTACCAGAGAGTGGGAGAGTCCACAGGGGTTTTCCTTTCAGTGCAAGCTGAGAGCTAATTCGCTCTGAGGTTGAGGTATTGCCCCTAGAGTGCTCTTGACAAGTGAGAAGTTCCTTCAGATGCCATGTTTCCCAGAGCTGAAGTACACAGTCCTTATGGGCAGGCGGATATAGGAAAGTGTCTGCCTCTTGATTATGTAAGGTAATTCATTTCTAGAATGTGGGACTCTCTCTGTTTGTAGCACCTTATGATCTTAGATTCCATGGGTTGGGAAATCCTAGTTCACAAGGAAGGAATCCCTTCTTCAGGGAATAAAGACATGGTCCCATAAAACCACTTACAGGTCTTTCAAGTTTTCTTAACTGTCGAATTAAAAATATCATCAATATCCTGACTGGACAAATACAAGCTGCTACTGCAAAAATGACAGCAAGGATAAGTGCCGTCCCCAGAGCACAAAAAACTTCACTGGGATTCTCTAGACTATTTTCATTTCCAATAGTGAATAATGATTGCATGGGCAACTGTGGCACCTCAACACGGCCGCGCCGCCGAGGGCCTCAGAGTCGCCGGGAGAGGAGGCGGCAGGGCTGTGAGCAGCGGCTGTCAGGAGAGGATGAGGAACCCTGATTGTCACCTGCTTCTGATTATTATCCGTCTCCGTAACGGCTGCTATGGGAGGACTGTCGCACTGATTTATTATGTAAATTATTTTATTTTCTCCTCTTTCTCTGCTGCTTTGTAGGAGGAGTATTGGTGATGGCTAATGTGACTGTATTGTCATCATCTTGTGATGATGCAATTGATGGGACTTTATGTTTATCCTGTTTGGGGACATGAGTTTTTTCATATATGAGAAACAGCACCAGTTTGTAGAGGGATAGGGTTGTGCTAGCTGTTTTCCAATTATTATGGTTTTTATCCATCCTCATCCCTTCTCTGCTATGGGAGGAGATTGGTTTACCCAGAGTCCTTTGATCTGGGACTTCTAGTAGGTTCTACAAATGAGAGGCCCAATGAAGGACCAGAAGGCAGGAAGGGTGAAAGGTCAGGTCACCTATCTTCCAATTTTCTTAGACAGCCATGTCCCCCTGTGATTACTGCTTGAGACAGCTCCTCTTCTACAGTTCTGGCAATCCCTGATCTCCTCCCCTTGCTCCTCTAGGCCTGGGTGTGGACACAGTCAAGAATGAAATATTTGATATTACAAAACTGGAATTACCTGGCACGAGTGAGAAGGAGACATGGAACACCAACAAACCTGCTTAGGAGTTTATTAGAGGGGGGTGCGTACAGGCCTGGTGATCAATGTGCAGAGAGAGAGCAAAAGATGGCGTGCCCAGCTTTTAAAAGCTGCCTTGCACATGCGCACAGGGGGTTGGCGTGACT
The DNA here is from genome assembly GCA_004026605.1 of Ondatra zibethicus. Lineage (NCBI taxonomy): Eukaryota > Metazoa > Chordata > Mammalia > Rodentia > Cricetidae > Ondatra > Ondatra zibethicus. Next base: position 2,828 of record PVIU01012550.1, on the reverse strand, counting down.
ACGTCACACTGATGACACAGATGACGGGCGACTCACGTATGCACCAAGGGTTTAGCTGAGTCATATGTGGATGTAACCACACATATGCACACATGGGTCACCGGGCTCTTTGTGCCTGAAGGCCTGTCCTCACGTGCCTGCCTTTAGAACCCAGAAGTGCAGCCTTATCTATGGCTGAATAAATACAAAAACTAATGTTAAGTAAATACATAAAATAAGTAAAAACATTACTAGTATTTACCCACTCTACCCACTATAGATTGGAAAATAAACGGTATACTAATTCAATGTCATTGAGTAACCTAAATCAAAATTTAAGTTTGTATCCTTTAGTTACTTATTTTTATTTTCTAAGTGTGAGTGTTTTGTCTACGTGTATATGTGAGTAACACATGCATGCTTAGTTCCCAAAAGAAGGGCTTGGGTCCCTGGAACTGGAGTTACACGTGGCTGTGAACAGCTGCAGATGCTGGGGCTCCGTCCCAGGCCTCCGCAAGAGCAAGAAGCACTGATAATGCTGGGACGTCACTCCAGTCCCTACTTAGCTGTTCTTATTCTTGTTTTCGCATGTGTGTGTGATGTGTATGCATGTTTACCCGTATGCGGGTGTATGTCTGTGCATGTACAGGCCAGAGATTGACAAGGGTGTTTTCCTCAGCTACCCTCCACCTTATGTGTTGAGTCTGTCTCTTACTTGAATCCAGAGCTTGCCAATTAGGCGAGATTAGCTAGCCAGCTTTCTCCAGGGATCCCCATCTTCCCTTTCTGAGCACAGGGGCAACAGGCTACTTACCATACACACCCAATATTTATGCGAATGCTGGAGAGCCAAACGCTTATGCAGCATCCGCTTAACCGCACAGAACCATGAGCTTTTAAAACAGTGACTCCATGTGAGAAAGCCACACTCTTCCATCACACACACATGCACACACACACACACACACACACACACACACACACACGTATTTGTTGGCATATAATAGCCTCTAGATGGCAAATATCACAGAATGTCAGTGAAATGCATAAATGCATTACAAACATTTTATGAACATGTTTATACTGTATAAGCATAACATTGCACAGTCGTTATAAGAGAATAATGGTCTCCCCAGAGTGTAAATGCCAAATGAGGGTAGTAGGGAGAATTGACACTAGCAAAACAATATACATACATACATGGAATGTCACATTGAAATTTACTTATTTATATAATTAATTTGCTAATTATGGGGATAATACATTAAAATTTAGAGGAGTCAATATTGGCATCTTTTGGTTGTACCTCAAGATGTTTTCTCCCTAATAATACCAGGAATGTTAAGCCAGATGGAATATGACAACTTCCTTAACTGCATTATTTTTGAAAAGTAGACTATAAACAGACAAAAAAAAATCTTAAAAGTAAAAAGTCTTAGAAACAAATGAGACTTGGTTCTAGTGTTTCAAGTACCTACAGTTTGATAACAGAGTAGCATTTTCTTCAAACTGAATTTCATTATTGTTTTGTTCTTACTTTGGATTAAACCAGGCTGAGAGCTGAGGTTCTTCCAAATGATCATTCCTAGGTACAAAGAGAGGACTTGCTTCAGGAGTCAGCTTTCTGAGGTGACAAGCACAGTTTGGTGCAAAGAAACAAATAGGAAATCTTATCAATAGCATCAAATGGAGATAACTCGGTGGGTGGCTCAGCAGCAGGGCAGGGTTAGAGACAACTCAGTGGGTGGGCTCAGCAGCAGGGTGGAGAGGACAAAGAAAAGACAGAGCAAATTGTAAGTCAGGGTAACAGAAACCACTCAGTTTGAACAACAGAGACAAAAACTAAAAGCAAAAGAGAAATGTGAAGAGATGGAGTGGGCCATAACACTTGTGTGATTGGAGTCTCAAAAGGAGAGGAGAGGGAGACCAAAAACAGTGCATGCTGACAGTTTTCGTTAACTTGACACAGGCTAGAACCATCTGAGAGGAGGGAGCCCAGTTAAGAAAATGCCTCCATAAGATCAGGCATTTCCTTAGTGATTGAAGTGGGAGGACCCAGCCCACTGTGGGTGGTGCCACCCCTGGGCTGTGGTCCTGCATTCTATAAGAAAGCAGGCTGAGCAAGCCCTGGGGGTCAAGCCAGTAAGTAGCTCCCCTTGGTGGCCTCTGCATCTACTCCTCCAGGTTCCTGCCCTGCTTGAGTTCCTGCCCTGACTTCCTTCAGGGATGGACAGTAATGTGGAAGTGTGAGCCTTACCTCTTCAAGTCTCTTTTGGTCACAGTGTTTCATCACAGAAATAGTAATTAAAAAAAAAAAAGACTGAAATCTCCCCAGGTACGGCAAAAGAGAAACAGATTTAAGAATCTAATTGAACTGAAAACTAAAGAAAAATGCCTTGAAAGAAGCCAGAGTGAAATGACCCTTCACCTAGCGAAAAAAAAATTCAGGAAGTGATTTTTTCATTAGGAACCACAGAGGCCAAGAGGAAATGACACAATATTTTCCAAGTGCTTACGAAAAAAAGCTAGTTAATTAAAATGTCTCTGACAAACTTTGATGTGTTCATGTATGAAATATGTATCAGTCAACAGGTATAGCCTGCTGGCAAACACAGCCTACTTGGATTTCAAGGGTACCATGCTGGGTGACAGAAGCTTTTATCAGTAGATCATATCTTTAATGATTCTATTTATAAAACTGTGGGAGCCCACGTGTGACTCAGTTTCCATCTGGAGTCAATTCTGACTTAAAGAAGTCATTTGAGTTCAAGCTTGCTTGCTCTACTTTTTCCAATAATCTTGAGGGCTATGAGAGACTTCTGATTTAGCCCGTGGGAAAAGAACACTCT
>PVIU01012549.1:0-59571 GCA_004026605.1 Ondatra zibethicus | reverse complement strand
AGGATGCCTGAACTGGCCTTGTCCCATAGTCACACTGATGAATATTTTGAATATCACCATAGAAATTTCGTCCAATGGATGGAGATAGAGACAGAGACCCACAGCACCTCAGAGCAATGGACTGAGCTCCCAAGGTCCAGTTGTAGAGCAGAACGAGAGAAGATAAGCAAGGAAGTTAGGACCATGAGGGGGTGGTCCACCCACTGAGACAGGGTGCCTGATCTAATGGGAGTTCACCAAATCCAGCTGAACCGGGACTGAACGAACATGTGATCAAACTGTACTCTCTAAATGTGGCTGCCTATGGGGATGGACTAAGAAGCCATAATAGTACTGGGACCTGTCTCTTTTGCATGTATTGGCTTTTTGGGACCGTAGTTTATTTGGATGCACACCTTCCTAGGCCGGGATGGTAGGGGGAGGGCCTCGGACTTCCCCCAGGGCAGGGTTCCCTGCCCTGTCTTAAGGATGGAGGGGGAGGGAGGAGGGTTAATGAGGGAAAGGGAGGGGAATGGCAGAAGGGGAGGAAGAGTCAATTTTTGGATGGGAAATTAAAAAATTAACAAAATAAATAAATAAAATAATAAAGAAAAACATATATAGATCCTCATGGAAACTGGAAGCAGACATGTTCGCCAGGCAAAAGTTGGGGAAGGGGAGAGGGGGAGAGAGAAAGGAGAAGGGGAGGATTGGGAAGAGTTTGGGGGAGTGGGAGGGCTGAGATGGAGGAAGGGTGGATATGGAAGCAGGGAAGAAGATATTTTTGTTAAAGGAGCCATTTTAGGGTTGGCAAGAGACTTGGCTCTAGAGGGGATCCCAGGTGTCCATGGGTATATCCCCAGCTAGGTCCTAGGCCAGTTGAAGAAAGGGTGCCTGAACTGGATTTGTCCCATAGTCACACTGATGTATATCTTGAATATCACCATAGAACCTTCATTGGGCAATGCATGGAGATAGAGACAGAGACCCACATCAGAGTACTGGACTGAGCTCCCAAGGTCCAGTTGAAGAACTGAAGGAGGGAGAAGATGAGCAAGGAAGTCAGGACCGTGAGTGGTTGGTACACCTACTGAGACTGTGTGCCTGATCTAAGGGGAGCTCACCAAATCCAGCTGGACTGGGACTGAATGAGCATGTGATCAAACCAGACTCTCTGAATGTAACTGACAATGGGGGCTGACTGAGAAGCCAATGATAATGGTACTGGGATTTGTTTCTACTGCATTTACTGGCTTTTTGGGATCCTAGTCTGTTTGGATGCATACCTTCCTAGGCCTGGATGTAGAGGGGAGGGCCTTGGACTTTCCACAGGGCAGGATACCCTGCCCTCTCTTAGGACTAGAGGGGAGAGGGAGGTAAATGGGAGTAGGGGAAGAAGTGGAAATTTTGAATGGTATTATTTATAAAGCAATAAAAAAGGCCCAGCAGTATCACTTTTGGGTATATACCCAAAGGATGCTTAATCATACCACAAGGAAACATTCTTAACTATGTTCATAGCAGCAATATTTGTAATAACCAGAATGTAGGAATAACCTAGCCTCTCAACTGAAGAATGGATTAAGAAAATATGTTATATATACATAATAGTGTACTACACAGCAGGAAAAATAATTGCATCTTGAAATTTGTAGTTAAATATATTCATCTAGAAACAAACATATTGAGTGAGGTAACTTAGACTCAGAAAGAAAAATATAATATATACTTACTCATAAGTGGTTTCTAGCCATAAAGGAAAGAAAAACCAACCTACAGTCCACAATCTTAGACTACTTAGGCAACAAAGAGGACCCTAAGAGAGACATACATGGATCTACATGGGAAGGAGAAAAAGACAAGATAGCCTTAGTAAATTGGGAGTGTGGGGGTCATGAGGAGAGGGTAGACGAGGAGAAACAGGAAGCAAAGGGAGCAGAGAAAAATGTATAGTTCAATAAAAACAATAAAAAAAGAAAAAATACATATAAGTAATTGTCATGAGATCCAGTTTGTTGTATTACATTAAGCATTAAGAATATATACTAAGAAAAGAGTGAACTTCTTGATATGGAATTGTGAAATACTTGTCATGATTACATCTTCAAGTAGATCTAGAATTTACAGCTAGTTAGTGTAGAGTTCTGCCAGAGTGAAATGAAATAGAGACTCATAGACAAAGCAGTAAAGTTTGATTTATTTGGAGTGATTTTGAGGGTCATAATATTTGTAAATAATGGGAAGCCACTGTCCAAACCATATCAGAATAGTGAAGGATGGTCCCAAAGTTAAGGACTTCTGTCTTCAGATTCTAGATGTTATTTCATTGCATATATCAGCCTTTGCTGGAGAAAGGTCTGTGGTCTCCACAGAAGGTTTCCTGAGACATTTCTCTGAGAAGTCATGGGATGAAGAAGATCTTTCATCTCAGATTAACATTTCCTGAATTCCATGTACACACTAGGATCTGTAGAAAATTCTTTGGGAATCTGGGAAATGTAAGTGGTCAATTTTTGTTTGGAGATGTGATCCAAGTCTAAGTATGTCACCTCCTGCACTTCTTGTCTTTCAGTGTCCTAGAAAGAAATAAACTTAAAGTGATGTCATATGCACATAATTTTGCAGACAATGAAGAAATATTAAAACACATGGAGGAGAACAGACTCAGGAGGACTTACCTGCTGGTTCAGTGTTGGTCTCACGTCAGATTCTTGGTCCATGGTGGCTGCATTTTTAGGGGGCAAATGTAATCAAACACACCGGTATAATTTCAAATCAAAGTACTAGTGAGAGATATGGTAAAACCCAAGGTTGCTCACCTGCCACAAATTAGAATCAAAAGATCTGTACTCTATGTTAGCAGCCCCATCCCACACATGCTGTACCCTAGTAATTTTTTCTTCAGTATATTTTCTCACTCTCCCTTCCTTCCTCCATATCTCCTTTTTTTTTCTCTTCTTCTTTCTTGTAATACTTTCTCCTAGATATTAGAGGATGCTTTGAATGTGAAGATGCAAAAGTGCATGGAGGAATTAGTTATCTGAGAGCTGAGGGAAAGAGCAAGGCTTTCTTTTTTGTTTAGTAAGACCTGCCTCAATTTACCTGTATTGGCTCAAGTATCCTTTTGTAAATGAAGAACACACCTGTATTTCTCTGGTCTTGGTTTCTCACTTGACACAGATGACATTCACTGGTTTGTTCCTGAGACTTACTCTTTTTAATGAGGGAACAAGAAAAAAGAAGGATGACGAGGAAGACAAGGGTCATGGTCACCGACAGCACCATGAGCACATGCGTGTTCATGTGGTTATCTGGAGGGAGACATGAACCCAATAAGAGATAAATCTTAGGATCTCCATTTTGATAGATTTCATAGTATGTTTTTGTTGACAGAAGTTTCTGTCCTGTCTGGTCCCTCTGTTGTTCAGTCCCAAAGAAACACACAAAACTCTACATTAATTATAAACCAGTTGGCCTATTAGCTCAGGCTTCTTATTAATTAATTCTTACATCTTAAATTGTTCTTGTCTGTGCTAGCCACATTGCTTGGTATCTTTGTCAGCGAGGCATTCTCATCTTGCTTCCTCTGTGTCTGGATGATGACTGCAGACTGACTCTTTCCTCTTCCCAGAATTCTCCTGTTCTTCTTGCTCCACCTCTACTTCCTGCCTGGCTACTGGCCAATTAGTGTTTTATTAAAAATAATACAAGTGAAAGGATAAAAGATGATTTTCCCACAGCATTTATTGATTGAAGGATAATTAATATGATATTTTTAGGACAAGAATCATGATGGAGAACCTACTAATAATGTTTCTCAATGGAAGTAGTATTAAACTGACTCTTAATGACTTATCATTATAACCATATTTTAATGCATTTCTCAACTCTCAGTAGTAGAGTCTATATTTGTGATTGATGGTGATCAATACAGGTACCCACAACTGGGTAAAGTAGAGAATACGAGACCATAGAATTCTTGGCCCTAAATGAAATGTGCACATCTCATATCTGTCTCAAAATATTGTGAAAGAGATGGAAGAAACGATTGCAAAAGAGGCTCTGTCTGACTACAAGGAAACTGTCTTCTGTACCCCGCAGGGTAGATGAATATATAAACTTTCCAAGAGGTCATGGTAGCAAGCCCAAGAGTGGTGCAAGTTCAAACTAGACAAATTCCCAGCACAGAAAGGCGAGGTGGACATGAAGTACAACCCCTAGTCAAGGGGCTATAGGCAATTGATAACTGTTGGGAAGAGGAGTATCAGTTTTAGGAGAGTTGTTGCTAGTAAGTTGACCATGCTCCTGCAGAAGTCTACACCATCTCCTACAAGTGAAAAGGAGAGCAGGCTTTACTCCCTTCGAGAGACAATAAACTGCTCATTCTAGGTCAGTTCTCTGTCACTTGTATAACTGAAGGACACCAGGTGGAGGTCATGTGTTTACTATCTTAATCTGAGATTGATAGCAGTGTTCAGTTAATCTGCTTAGCAGCTTCTACATCTACAAAACCCTTGAACCAAGCAATGAATTCTCTCAAAGGACAAAAGCAAAGTCAAGTCTATTCCATCATAGGTAATATTTTTATAAAATCAACCTTTCTTCCTTTCTCAGGACTCATAACATTTTCTCCAGGAGGAACTGACCTAGAACGAGCAGTTTATCGTCCCTGGAAGGGAGTAAAATTTGCTCTCCTTTTCACTAGTAGGAGATCTTAGGTACAGTTCTTATACTGCTCTTAAAAACACTGGATGTTGCAGAATCAGAGAGAGGAGATGATGATACTAAGACTACTGAGCTATGAGGGATCTGAGTCAAAACATGAACCCAAGAGTTTTTGGTCTCTACGTTTTCACAATAGAGAAGAGGAAAAATTACTCACTAGTTTTGGAGTCTGGTTTGGTGCATGAAGTGCAATTTCTTGATGAACTTACTAGGGAAGGGGAGAGGAGAGAGAGAAAGTTTATCAAAGATTTTGTGCCTTCCCTGTTTGGAGAGTCCTTTGAATTTGGATGATAAGCAGCACCCATTCCACTTCTTAGGGCTGAGCCTTTAGCATTGTATGATGCCATTAGGTGGTTTGCTTTGAGGTTTTGTTGTAAGTTGTCATGAGTCAATGGGAATACTGTGGAGATATCTATGTGAGGGAGAGATCAGGAGGACTGCTCCATCTGTGACCTACCCAAACTGATTGCAAGCTTATCCCTAATGAGTCTGTCCTGACCTCTTTCTAATTCTCCCTGGAGACCTACACATTCCAGTGTGGTTGACCAATCAGCATAAGGATTGTTAGGGAGGCACCTTGTCTATTATTTTGTGATATGATATTCATTCTCAAAATGAATAAAATATAATTGTATCTCTTACCCTATCCCTGTTGTCTCTCCAGCCCCACCCAGATAGCCTTCCTTCAAGTTTTCCTGCACACTTCCTTATCTTGATAGCCTCATTGTCTTTGATTAATATTGTTAAGTGTGTATGTATATATGTGTACAAACACACACATATACAAAATACATATTATGTATATGTGTATTTACTGAGTCTCTCCATCATCAGTAGGATGGTTCTCAGAAATGGTATTAGAGTTTCATTAGTCAAAAGACATGATGAATATACAAGACTTTCTTACCTGTGACAGAAATGTACAGTGGGTCACTTGGGGATGACCATACATGGGATGAGTTCCTGAAAAAGCCATAGCACCTATAGGTCCCAGACTGGATCATAGTAACAAGAAGGAAGTTGGCCTGGAATGTCCCACTGTGGCTCTGCTCTGCAGGCAGCCCATGTCCCTGAGGCACCCCTTCCCTGGACAAATGGAACATGTCAAACTGATTGTGAGAGATGCAGGACAAGGTCATGTTCTCTCCTGATGTCACCTCAGGTCCCATCAGGGCTGATAGAGAAGGTTTATTGTACAAACCTGGAAGAAAGGAGGCAGAGACAGTTAAAGGGGCAGTTCCTTATCAGTGTTCACTCCTGAGAGTTCTGTATCCCTGCTTCCATTTCTGTGGTCACTTTCTTCCGGGCCCAACCTTCATTTTTTTATTTTTTCTACCTCCCTATTTCTTTCTATCTCCCTTTTTCCCTCTATATTATCTTACTGATTCTTTGACTTGACTTCAATCCTATAATCATACATTTGTCTCAGTTTTTATTTTTGACAATTTTTACCCCTATATTCATAGGTTCATACCATATTTCTTTTTATGTTTGTTTTATAAACAGATATTTAACTTAATTAGCAATTGGCTTCATTATTGAATATTCAAATATGTAATGTATTTTGTATTTGTTTTCATTAAAAATTGAAATTAGAATATAATTACATTATTTCATGACCTCTTTTCCTTTTAGTGTAGTTACATATATTTATATATGTAATCTTAATCACATTTATGCTATCATTCTCTCTTGTCCTCCAACTTCCCCTGATTCCATTCCTTTGTTATTCTTTATACTATCAATTTTTCTAAATATTCTGTTAAACAATGAGTTTAGTTAGAGGTACTTGTTATTTTATTTTTATTAGCATATAAATCAATGTACTTCATTAAGACATCCTCATATAGTACAGTTTGTTCATTTACTTCCCAATTCCTTCCCTTATACCTTTGCTGGTTCTTCTCAGCATTTTGCCTTCCATGGCATATGTATTCTTCCTCTTTACACATCCCTCTTTGTTAATCTCCTCCCATTCTCATGGTTATTTCCCACCTTCATAACCTACAACTTCCTCATCCTTTGTATATTAAAAATGTAGAATCTGACCTCATTCTAAGTAATTAATTGTTTTCCTTGTCTCTTTTTCCATATGTGTTAATGAATCTTTATTCCAAATGCAGGATATTCTATTAATGTGGTGTTTGAACAGGGGCCATGATGATCTCTCACTTAATACTTTTTGTGTGTATACTGGTCAAATGTAATCTATCATCAGCCTCCCTATCTCTGCTTTAAAATATCCAATATTTGCATTATTTCTCCATCTCTACTTTCAAATCTTCCACTTAAGCTTAAGACTTTTGCAGGTTTTCTCCTCCCACACATGCCATGCTTACATTTTCCTCAGCCCTTTCTATCTCTGAGTCTCCCTCTCAGTCTCCTTGTCTCACTTACTATTTATTTGTATTTCCATGTCTCTGCATTATTTGTTTCTGTGTATCCCAGAGGAACTGTTATAGAATTTTTTTCACCATCCTAGAATGTCTGAATAACTTGGGAACATAGACTGACAACAGTTGGAAAATGCAGAGAACAAACAGCAGTTGGCTCAATTACCCATGGTTACGTTATTTTTTGATGAATAATCAGTCAAACACAGGAATCGAAGAACTGTCAAACTAGGTAAAATTTTATGTGTCCCATCTTTATCCGGACCTCATGTTAATTAAAAATCAGCCCCACTCAGTACATAAACTCATATCAGAAAATGACATGTTTATGTCTCCGACAGATGAATTGAAGAGGTGGAAAGTACAAAAAATTCTGAACTGTTGATGTCATTGAATATTAGTAGAAGGACGTCATTGTCTCTGATTATATCAATTTCACTGAGTCACCCCTTTCTCTTTACCTCTAATTATGACTCAATTGACCTCCATGTGTCTGTGCTTTATATTATAACCAATAGTCTTTTTTATGTGTCAGTTTTCATTGTCTACATCAGTAATATATTTACAAAGGATGCCTTTCTCTAAGTTTCCAACCCTCATTTTCCCCACCACCTCCCAGGACTTCAAGTCTATTGAATAACGGTTCTGTATTACAGAGAGGATGAGGACCACATAGCACCCTCTTACCTGTGATCTTTATGTCAACAGGGTCACTAGATTCAGACCACTCATATGGTGTTTGGTTATAAGAACCATAGCATGTGTAAACACCAGCCTGGTCAGGTGTCATAGGGCCTATTGAGAAGTTGGCATGGGACCTCCTATGATGAGATTCTGCAGGAAGCTGGGAAGAGCCATTGATTATTTGCTTTCTATGTGAAGTCAAAATGAAAGTGTCAAACATAATCTCTGAATGGCACTGCAGTGTCATCTTCTCTCCTGATTTTACCAGGGGAGTTGGTAGGACCAATAGGAAAGGCTTCCTGTAGATTCCTGTAGAAATAGAGAGATTGTGAGTAAGAACTTGACCCCAATCTATATATCCCAGAAAATCTATGGTTTTCCACCTTAACCTGTTCTAGTGTCCTTTTCTGTGTTTATGTCAACTTTGTACACAACCTTCTCCATCTTTCTCTGATCATTTCTGACTTCTATGACTCTGGTAGCAGTGCAATATTTTTTCACTGGCTTGTTGGGAGAAAGTGTCTGCTGAACCAGTCTATTCTAGCCACTATTGCCCTTTTCTAAGTTCAGGGAAGGCAGAAAACATGGCAAGCTTTAGGCCAGGTTCTTTCATCTGTCCTTTTAATGATACTTTTGAATGACTATAATTATTGGCAAGGTAAGATAATTAGTAGTGAAGGTAGGTATTAGGAAATCTCTTCTGGCCTTTTCTGTGGTTCAAAATTCTGTAAGGCTATTCAAATATGCCATCATAAGTATTATTTCCTACAATAAAATGAATGTATTACTTTTGTGACTTAATGACCTCTACACTTTCCTGCTCAGTTCTTAAATTGGCCTTGACATTGACTCCTGTCTTAGTTTCCGACTGCTACCATAACAATTCATCACAAATGTGATTATTAAGAAGAACACAAGTGTTGTGAAGATCGGAACTCTGAAACAAGCCCAAATAGCATAAATAAGTGATCTGCAGGGATATGTTACTGCTGAAATCACTAGGTAAGTATTCATTACTTTGTGCCTTCCAGTTTCTAGAGGCCTCATTATTTTCTTGGCACTTGGACTCTTCCTCCACTGTAAGAGTTAACATTAGGATGTCTCCCTCATATTTTGTTCTGCTTATAACAGTATTTTTCCTCATTTAGTTTTATGGTCCCTTGTGTTTCTATAGAGCCTGGATAATTCAGGCTATTTTCCTATCCTGATGTCAAAATGTTAATACCTGAATTCCATCTTCAAGCTCAAATTATCCCTGACTTAACACTCCTTAACACTGTCTTAACATTCATGAAGTCTCAGGGAGAAGAAAATACATGACCTTGGGTTTATGTTTTGCTCACCAAGGTATCCAACTGCCTGTGTTGAATATTACTTTGTGATGCTGAGACTCTGCTTAAAATTAGTCCTGAAAATTCTATCGTGTGGAGATTTGAGGGAATGAAATGACAATCCAAACATGATCTCTGACCTGAAATTATGATCTCCAGAGGGTCACTGTGTGATGAGAGTTTACTAGGACATTGGCAATTATAATCATAGCATCTGTAGGTTCCTGCATATGCTCGTGTCACAGGACCCAAGAGAAGTCTGTTTTGGAATATTCTGTCATGGATCTGAGGGATAGGTTCTCCATGTACTTTGTACAGCCTGGATGTATTATACTTATTAGAGTCACAACGAAATTCCACGTGTTGTCCTTTAGGAACTACAGGGCTTGGCCAGGCAGACAGTGAAGGCTTGTCATGACTTCCTGCAGGAAGATGCACAGAGTAAAATCTTTAATGATCCCCCTTTATTCTTGACATCTGAGTCTCCAATTTTCACTTCTTCAGGGTCCTTTGTACAACAAGTTTCTCTAAATTATGACATCCCTGTTCCAGAGTTAGAAGCTGAAATACTCAGGGAACTCAGGAGGTGAACAAACATCATATCTACTGGAAAGTTGAAACTTGAAAAGAACCTTTGAATTTCTACAGAAACAGTAAGCTACTGGTCCTGCTGAATTTTAAGAGGCGGTATCTAACACCAGTTTATTTGCCTGCAAGTAATGCAGGGAGCTCTGGGGTTTTGGTTTTCATGATAATCACCCATATTGAGATGTGCTTTCAATAACGCTTTTGATTCCTCCCCTACTTTTGCAAATAAGTTCTCAATCATACTGCTATTAGTAACATCAGTAAACTCACAAATTCACCTATTTGAACTTTTTTGCATCATTGTTTGTTCTGTCCTGGGTTGCCTTCATGGGGTGAACAAGTTTTCTTTTGTTATATATTCCCAAGCAAAGTCATAAACACAATAGTGTCATGTTCATGTAATGAGTGTCCCCTAACTACCACACACATAATGTATATCATTCAATGCTAAGATATATTAACTGAGAATTCTTTGTAAGAATTAAATAATGAAGCAAATTTGGTCATAAAAATGTTATATAAAAAGAAACTCATCAGATGAAAAATAGAAAAGATTAATCTGTGAGAAGACAGATGGGAACTGTGGCTACTAAGAAAGCAGAAAAGGCATGCTCTTGATTCAAATTCGCTGTCTCCATAGTATTCTAATAAGTATATAATCCACACTTTCTTGATCCATTCTTCCATTAAGGGGCACCTAGGTTGTTTCCAGGTTCTGGCTATTACAAACAACGCTGCTATGAACATAGCTGCACTAATGCTTTTATAGTATGATTGGACTTCTCTTGGGTATATTCCCAAGAGTGGTATTGCTGGATCCTGAGGTAAGGTTGATTCCCAATTTCCTGAGAAACTGCCACACTGATTTCCAAAGAGGTTGCACAAGTTTGCATTCCCACCAGCAATGGATGAGAGTTCCCCTTACTCCACACCCTCTCCAGCATAGGGAATCGTTGGTGTTTTTGATTTTGGCCATTCTGACAGGTGTAAGATGGTATCTCAAAGTTGTTTTGATTTGCATGACGGAGAAGCCATCAACAATGACACCAGGACCTATCTCTTCTGCATATATTGTCTTTTTGGGAACCGAGTCTTTTTGGATGCACTCCTTCCTAGGCTGGGAGGGAGGGGGGTGGGCCTTGGACTTCCAACAGGCCAGGGTACCATGCCCTCTGTCAAGGAAGAAGGGGGAGGGAGGAGGGGTTGGGGGTAGCAGGAGGGGACCGGGAGAAGGGGAAGAAATGTAAAAATTTTATTTCTCTAATTATGTTTTTGAATGGAAAAAATAAAACAAAACAATGTAATATAAAAAAATCGCTGTCTCTAGAAATCTAACAATACTCAGATTAAAATTAAATTGTAAGCATTCCGGACCTCAGGAATGAGGGTGATTCAGTCCATAGACCAAAAATAAAATAAAATAAAATAAAGAAAATCTACAACAAAATAGGAGGAATGAGCCCTTCTAACTACACTGTCCCTTATGTATTGTTGTACAGACATTCATTTGCAGAGGTCATACTGTCTCATTTTCTACACTAAGAGGTATAGGGATAGGTTAGAGGCAGACATATAGTTTCCACACACACCATTTCAAGGCTTCTTGCATATGAAACTTAAAGAGTATAGTCTTCTCTGACACTTGGGTAACTTAATGATAAAAAGGATTTCAATTTATGATTGTCAGCCCATGAATCTTGGTTGTTGTTCTGTATTTAATGGTGTATGTTCACCAGGAAAGGGACAAATAGCAAAACACTTCGGTAAAGAGTATATAGACTCCAGCCAGTGTAGATACCTTGCAACACTTCTCAGCAGAGGTGATCATGGATGCCAATGAGAGACTGGCTCTGATTGTGAAGTATGTCCAGTGATCTTACTGACCCAGAAGCCAAAGTAGCAACAGCAATAAGAGCAACAATGAATAAATGGGACCTCCTAAAACTGAGAAGCTTCTGTAAAGCAAAGGACACAGTCATTAAGACAAAAAGGCATCCTACTGAATGGGAGAAGATCTTCACTAATCCCACATCGGACAAAGGTCTGATCTCCAAAATATACAAAGAACTCAAGAAAATAGACATTGAAATTCTAAATAACCCAATTAAAAATGTGGTAATGATCTGAACAGAGAATTCTCAACAGAAGAAGTCCAAATGGCCAAAAGATACTTAAGGTCATGTTCAACTTCCTTAGTGATCAGGGAAATGCAAATCAAAACAACTTTTAGATACCATCTTACTCCTGCCAGAATGGCTAAAATCAAAAACACCAAGGATAGCCTGTGCTGGAGAGGATGTGGAGTAAGGGGAACACTCATCCATTGCTGGTGGGAATGCAAACTTGTGCAACCACTTTGGAAATCAGTGTGGTGGTTTCTCAGGAAATTGGAAATCAACCTACCTCAGGATCCAGAAATACCACTCTTGGGAATATACCCAAGAGATGCCCAATCATACTACAAAAGCATCTGTTCAACTGTGTTCATAGCAGCATTATTTGTAATAGCCAGAACCTGGAAACAACCAAGGTGCCCCTCAATGGAAGAATGGATACAGAAAGTGTAGAATATATACACTTTAGAATACTACTCAGTGGTAAAAAACAATGACATCTTGAATTTTGCATGCAAATGGATGGAAATAGAAAACACTATCCTTAGTGAGATAACCCAAACCCAAAATGATGAATATGAAATTTTGTCTGATGGATGAAGATAGAGACAGAGAAACACAGCCACATCAGAGCAATGGACTGAGCTCCCAAGGTCCAGTTGAAGAGCAGAAGGAGGGAGAAGATAATCAAGGAAGTCAGGACCGCGAGGGGTTGGACCACCCACTGAGACAGTGTGCCTGATCTAATGGGAGCTCACCAAATCCAGCTGGACCAGAATTGAATGAGCATGTGATCAAACCGGACTCTCTGAATGTGGATGCCAATGGGGATGGACTGAGAAGCCATAATAACACTGGGACCTGTCTCTTCTGCATGTATTGGCTTTTTGGGACCCAAGTTTACTTGGATGAACACCTTCCTAGGCTGGGATGTAGGGGGGAGGGCCTTGGACTTCCCACAGGGCAGGGTACACTGTCCTCTCTTAAGGATGGAGGGGGAGGGAGGAGGGTTAGTGGGGGAATGGGAGGGGAATGGGAGAAGGGGAGGAAGGGTCAAATTTTGAATGGAAAAATAAAAAATTTAAAAAAACACAGAAGAAGTAAGCTAGGTAAAGAAGAAAAATTGACATCAAGGTCATCCTGTTCAGGATTGCAACCAGTTTTCCCAACTTTATTCTCAAGTTAGACTAAATAGTTAAAAAAAAAGTTGATAGAATGTTTTAATAGTATACTTGCTACAACAGGAGAATCAGTGAGTCTAGATCAGGCATTATGGGTAAATACAGAAGCTGAATGAAAAAAAATGAAGAATGACAAGATTTTTTTGATACCATTCAATACCAAATTATCAGTCATAAAAATTCAAGAAAGGATAAAGGATTATAGAGGCTTCCTTGGATGTATAGGGGAGGAGATAGAACTAGGATGAGTTTAGACAGGGGGATAAATGTAATTACAGCACATTGTATAAAATTCTAAAAGAATCATTAATATATTAACAAAAAGATAGAAATAACAGAACTAATTAAAACACAGAAACAACACAGAGAAGCAATAATAGCAAACTGTTGAAAAGAAGTAAAATGAACATGATCAGGTCCAAGAAGGTCCAACCACACAAGAAATTTATTTGAAATAATCAGAATCACAGAACATATTTTATCATAAGAGATCCTGATATCAGAATGAAAAAAGAAGTGAAAACCAAATAAGGGGCTTTCAATACAGTTACTGTCAGACTTCAGAGCAAATATCTACAAGTCCTAAGAAACAAGGATGATGCATTCAGTGAGGTGAGTGGAAAAAAACCCTGCCTATAAATGTCAACAACAGTGACCGTCAGAATAGAGATAATGAATTTCTCAGAAAAATTGTAGCAGAATTCAATCACCATAAGCACAGGAAATGCTGTGAAGTTACTCAAGCAGAAAGAAAAGGCTGCTAATGAATTACATGGAAACATCTTCATGTAGAGAATGTAGAGTAGCTCACTAATAGCAAGCCAAAATAAGAGGTAGCAATACTGTGCTGGTGATATATGAATTTTATCATTTGTATATATATTTGAAGACAAAAACAATAACCTCAATGGTTTGTCAAGTGGCAAACATACATAGAAAGTCATAAATTATAGCATCAAAATTTCAAAATATGCGCAGGTAGGTTAGAGTGTTGCAAAGTAGATTTTAAAACAATCTCCATGTTTTTTTGTTTTGCTTGATAACTTATATTTTATTTGAAAATATCTACTTTTATCCAAGTTTTATGATATACAAATACCCTCATAAAATTCATATAGTGAGGATACCTGCACAGCTTTAATTTTACCAATATTAATATATAATAAAAATTTAAATTATTAAACAAGAACTCTAAACAGTAACTTCTGGCATTATGTTTTTCTTTAAAATAGGTAGCCATAGGATTCATGGGCAAACTCCTAACAAATTCAGCAGAGACTGATTTTAAACAGTAATTAATCTTTAGAATAAGTATGTTTCTTTCTTTAGCACTTAGTTTTACAGTATTAAATCCAGTCTACTTTATTGCCATTAATTTCATTGAAGTTAACAAGATGATTTCTGTACTTAGTTGAAAAATAGTTAGGTACCTGATTCTGACCATCATCTCTAGATTTCTGTTTGTTAATTTATTATTTTGCTAAGTTGTCTAATACTCTGAGACATTCCCAAAAGTCTGACTTTCTGAAACTTACATTCGATTTAGAAGATTTATTTTTGTTATTCTTTTTTATTAATTTTGTAACTTATCCATTCAAAAATTGACCCTTTCTTCCCTTCTCCTATTCCCTTCCCACTCCCCAACTAACCCTCCTCCCTCCCCCTCCATCCTTGAGATAACTTCAATGGTTTGTCAAGTGGCAAACATACATAGAAAGTCATAAAATACAGCATCAAAATCTCAAAATATGTGGAGGTGGTTAGGTTAGAGAGTTGCAAAGTAGATTTTAAAACAATTGATTAATCTCCATGTTTTTTTGAACCATACCTTTAATCATAGTTCTTGGGTGGCAGAGGCCAGCCAATATCTGAATTCATGGTCAGTCTGGTCTACAGAGTTCTAAGATAGTTAGAGCTACGCAAAGAAATCCTGTCTTGAAAAGATGAAAAAATGCTTATCTGAACAAAGTTGATACCTTTCTCATCCAGGGGCAGTGTCTGAGACAATCTCAGACAGATCTGAGAGGCTTGATTCTGGAGTCATAACTTCACAGTTCAGAAGATGCACCAAGGAGTCATTCACAGAAGTCACAAGACAACACACTGTAAATCTGATCTCCTGTTATAATAAAACCTATTTATTGGGATGGGTAGTAACTCAAGATTTTAACAATGGACTCACCTGCTTGTGCCAACATCCTCAGGACTAGGAAGGAGCCTGAAAAGAAAAACTCATGATGGATGATCTATCTCCTTCCAACAGCCTAGCCATCTGACCTCCCCATCCCTGTTGGGCCTCCGTACATTAGAATTAGAGACCACTTTGTTAAGATGAACTCATTGACCAATATCCACCATGGAAGCCAGTGTTTCTGCTGTGGTCAGTTCCAGTCTCCTAGGCTAATATTTCCACCCTGGCATCCCACCCTGTTATTCCCAGCAGGACTCACCAATGCACACAATGTTTTTGAGCACAGAGAGCATGGTGCTTCTTTAGGTCACAAGAGGCAGAGCTGGAATAAATCATACAGGATGTCATGAGAGTCTTGAAGTAACTATCTAACCACAGCTCGGAAAGCTGACTAACATAGCACATCTGCTTTCACCCCATGTTTGTGAATTTTTTTCCAGACATGTTTTCTCTGTAGCCTTGGCTAGTCGGGAACGCACTTTGTAGAACAGACTGGTTTTCAATTCAAAGATCTACCTGAGGTTGTCCCACAAGTGCTTGGATTAAAGGGGTGGTCTCCATAGGAGGGTTCACGAACACTCCCCATTTTACCATAGTCTCAAGGGAACACAGCTTTGTGGAAATTGTTTAGTTATAAGTTGTTCAGACACAGAATCTGCCACGATTACATTTGAGTTGCATCCTGGACCCAATACATTTTCATTCAAATAGTCAATTTGATTATTGTACTAAATGTTTGCAAGTTGTTGCTTTTTAAATATGAGATGCGCCGGGCGATGGTGGCCCACGCCTTTAATCCCAGCACTCGGGAGACAGAGGCAGGTGAATCTCTGTGAGTTCGAGACCAGCCTGGTCTACAGAGCTAGTTCCAGGACAGGCTCTAAGCCACAGAGAAACCCTGTCTCGAAAAACAAAAATAAAACAACAAAAAACCAACAACAAAATAAATATGAGATGCAATGCCTTCTTTGTTTTTCTGTGCAAAATTTCCAATGAATATTAGTCATGTTATAACAGCAATCCTAATGTGTCTATCAAAATCATGATGCTGGTAATAATCCCATATTGAATTATAATTATTCAATATTTTCCTTGAGAAATTGTCTAGTTTATACAATCATAAAATTCCACTTCTTTTTAAAAATCAAAGAAATGAAGTATATTTAACTTTAACTGAAAGTTCTTTTAAGATGTAGCACTAATATTTTTTAAAAATTTATTTTAAATTATATGTGAGTATGTGTGTGTGAGGGCTGGTGACTTGTTAGGCCAGAAAAGGGCACTGATGAGATACCTTGGAGCTGGAGTCAAAGGCTATTCTAAGCCTTCTAGTGTAGGCATTGGGAACTGAAGTTGGGTCCTCTGTAAGTTCAGAACACACTCTTCACCTCTGAGCAATCTCTCCAGCCCTACACCCTTACAATTCTTTACCCCAAATCACAAATATATATTTATTGTGTTGTACTGTTTCACTTTATTGTTGAATGGTTGATATAGAAGTTTCTGAAAATGCTTAATATGTTCAATTTGACAAGTTGTTTTGCCTTTTTTCTGAAATTTTTATTTTGCAAGACTCATTCCTGAATCAATAGCATTTGTTCTTTATTTCTGTAAGACATATTAAATAAGTGACAATAAACTTGGATAATAAGCTTAAATATTCTTTTGGGGTATTTCTAGAACAGTCTGTCAGATGCCAACAAGCTGTAAGACATGGCAAAGCAGTAGATTGTAGTACGTATTTAGAATATATTATTGGCTATATTTCATCACAGAGTTAGAGATTTTTATGCATTACTCTATTTCTAAAGGTACAGTTTTATTATTATATTTTATATAAATTATAATTATACAATTTCTCCTTCCCTTTCTCTTCTCAATGTCTCCAATAACCTCTTTTGATCTTTGAGATTCATCTTATCTTTAATTACATTTATATAACTACACATGCACACAGACACATATACATATATTTATATTCCTAAATATGTAAATTGGATATGATTAGTCTGTATAATATTATTTATATGTATACATTTAGGGATGACTACCTTTAGAAGAAATGCAATCTCATAGTAAACTCTCTATTACTTCAGTTCTTACAATCTTTCTCCCATGCATTGCATGACGTACCCTGAGCCTTAGATGAAGGAGTTCTGTTACAGAATGATCATCTAAGAATTAACACCAATTGCCTGTTATTTGTATTTTTGTTGCTTTCTGTTTTTTAATGGTTTTTCTGAGGCTATAAGATGATTGATGAGGTATAAGAACTATATTTATCTGCGAGTACAAGGATAAATATTTAGATTGCAATTTATGTATTATGCTTATTTAACAAGATGTAGTTGTATATTTCTTCAAGATTAAAATGACACTAGTCCTGGGTAGTTGGTTGGTTTTCCAGAACAAGACAATTTTTCCTCATATTTGTGAAGACCTTAAGTCCAATTAGATAGCTATTGTCTACCAATAAAGTATAGGTTGCCCTATTAGACCGTTCTGGTTATTGTGCTATGCTGTCATGAAGACACCAAACATGTCTTTAACCCTTCACTCTCAGAAATGCTGAAACATCAGCAATAGCTTCCTAGTAATACTTCTAAAAGGTTAATGGTCCAATACATCCACATGACTAGCTTTAAAAATAATTACTTGTGTATTGGAGAGATGGCTCAGTGATTAAAAGACCTGCTATGTCAGTCAGGTAAAATGAGATTTATCCTAGGAAACAACTTACAGATGTAGAACAAGTTCTGACTCCATATAATGGTCCAAGACCTCCACATGTGTTGTAGAAAGCACCCCACCTTTATTTAACCCCTACTTCGATTACCCCAATCAGTAATAAATAAATAAATGATAATACTCTTATTACTCTATTGTTGCTTCAAGATGTCAAGAGAAGTTGAGTGAACATCCTTGTGACAATAACATTTCCATTTTTAGTTTTCTTTTTCTTTTTACTGAAAATAATTTTTTCTCATATAATATGTCTTGATTATGGTGTGCCTTTACTCTGCTCCTCAAGTTCTTCCATAACTCCCTCTCACATGGATCCACTCCCTTTTTGTATTTTCTTAGCTAACAAACAGGCTAAATGATAATGATAAAATATGACAAAATAATATATAGTAAGAGAAAAAGCTAGCGTATCAGATTTGGACAAGACAAAGAAACAGGAGGAAAACAGCCTAAGAATAGGCACAAGAATCAGAGACCCATTATTTGGACCCTCAGGAATCCCACTGAAAATCCTAAATTGGAAGCCATATCATACATGCTGAGGAAACTTGCAGGCCATGTGCAGGCTTCACTGCAGTCTCTGAGTACATACGAGATTTGAACATGTGGAATAAGAACAGTGATCCTCCACATGTGGGTCAGGATCCTTTGTGACAAAATGAACTTTTCACTTGGGTTACATATCAGATATCCAGCATATCATATATTTAAATTACAATTCATAACAGAATAATATAGTTAAAGTTGCAACAAAAATTAATTTTTGTTTTGTGGTCACCACAGCATGAGGAACATGTTGCAGCATTAGAAAGGTTGAAAATCACTGATTCACAGTGTCTTCCTAACTTGGTGTCTTCCATCCTCTCTGGCTCTTTCTGCTACCTCTTCATCTGGGTTCACTGAGCTCTAAAGGAAGTGGTTTGATGGAGGCATCTATATAGGGCTGGGTGTTCAGGTACTCATCTGAGTATAGGAGAAAGTCATCAGGAGTCATTTTATTGCTACTTTTACTTTTAAAGAACAGTAGTATTTCTTATAACCTAGGTACCTAGGCTCTCTGTTCTCTGGTTCATGCTCACCTGAGCAGCGCTGGACTTGTGTTCCATCCTGTGTAATTAAGTCACCTTAAGTGAAACCATACATTGATTGATTACTTTCATGACCTTGTGTCATCAAAGGCCTAGCATAGTTTGTAGGCATGACACCAATGTATGAGTGTTTAAGACTGGGTTGGTGTTTATATAGGGAGTGTGCAGAGTACCTTTGTGTGCCTAAGATGCTAGCACATAGGAGTGAAGGCTCTATGTAGGCTTCAGACCGACTCCTCCATGTTCAGTGAGTTGTGTTTTCTTTAGCACTAGGGCCTTGCTGTTATTTTGTGAAGAGCAACTTGGTCTTGGTAACATCTGGGGTTTATGGATTCCCAGAGGAGCTGTTGGGCCAACATCCAAATTAGATGTAATCCATTCCAAGTGCTGGAACTTTCTTTTGATAGTAAGAGTTAGAACTCGATCTTTTCCATTTTTAGACAATTTCATGTATATTGCTTTCATTTATGTAAGTATTTTAGTAATTTTAGTGCTGTAATAGGTTTTACTACCCCTCAAATGGCCCTCAATTTTAGCTGTCTCTCCCCAGATTCCATCCCTTATTCTACATTCCATCCTCTGCTCCACTTGATAGCACTATTATAGACCCTCATTTATCCATAAATATCTAGTCTATCTTCCTTTACCAACAAGATGTGCCTGTATTCCTTAGTCTATAGTCACTTAGACTATAATTATCCTCTGAATCCATGGGTTTTATTTTGGTTATCTCTGACTTAACAGCCAATATCAACACATAAGCAATTATATACCATATTTTCTTTCTGTATCTGGATTATTTCACTCAGATTGAGTATTTTCTGGTTTCATTCAATTGCTTGTGAATTCTATGAGACACCCTATTTTTAATGACTAAATAATAGTTCATTGTGTAAATGTATCATATTTTCATTAATCAGTTATTCTGTTGAGGAACATCTATGTTGTTTTCTAATGAAAACTATGATGAATAAAGCAGAAATGAACAAATCTGAGCCAGGATCTCTTTGGTAGGATGAAATGTCCTTGGGAATATCCCTAAAGGTTATATAAATGTATCTTGATGTATATTGATTCACATTTCCAAGAAGAACTAACTCTGATTTCTGCAGGGCCTATACAGGTTTGCACTGCTACCAGCAAGAGTTGAGTGTTTTCTTGGATTTACTTCTTCACCAGCATGAGCTTGTTTTCTTAATCTTAGCCATTCTGACAGTTATAAGATGGGATCTTGAAGTAATTTTAATTTGGACAGTTCCTCAAGTGATTTTCAGCTCTTTGAGACATCTCTTTTTGAGAATTCTCCATTTCTATCTGTGCCTCATCTCAAAATAGGGTTATTTATTTATTTATTTATTTTTGCTAGCAAGTTTTGTGGGTTCTTTATATATTTTGGTTATGGATCCTCTATTGGTTGTGGAGTGTGTAAATGTCATTTCCCTTTCTCTAGGAGGCTGCCTTGTCTGAATGATGGTATCCTTTGTCTTACTGAACGTTCTCAGTCTCATGGGTTCCTACTTATTGATTGTTGTTCTTAGGGCATGTATTATTGGTGTTCTAACCATAAAGTTATTTCCTATACCAGTGTGTCCGAATATATTCCCCAGTTCCTCCTCTGTCTGGTTCAGTGTATCCGTTCTTATATTGAGGTCTTCGACCCATTTGGAGTTGAGTTTTGTACAAGGTCATAAGAATGAATCTATTTGCACTCTTCTATATTCAGTCATCTTGTTTGAAAAGAACTGCTTGTTGAAGATGCTGTCTTTTTCCCAGTGTGTGTTCCTTGCTTCATTAGCAAAAATCAAATGTACACACTTGCCTGGACTTATATATGGATCTGCAAGTTTATTCCATCAATGAACATGGCTGTCTTTGTACCAGTAACACTCTGTGCTTATTACTATAGCTCTGTAGTGCAACTTGATAGCAGGAATATTTAGGCCTCCAGCAGTTATTCATTGTTCAGCATTGTTTTATCTATTTTGTTATTGTGTGTAGGTTCACATTTGTTATTGTGTGCAGGTTCACATCATGTGTGTGTGTTCACATTTGAAGCTGAAAATTGTCCTCTTAAGATCTGTGTAACTGTATTAGAATTTTGTTAGTGGTTGCATTGAGTCTATAGATTACTCAGTTGGCAGAATGTTCATTTTCCTATGTTTATCCTATTGATCCTCAATCATGAGAGTTCTATCTATCTTTTGATATTTCTTAAATTTCTTTCTCCAATGACTTGATGGTTTTTGTCACACAAGACAGTAAATTGTTTCATTAGAGATATTAAATGATAATTTAAATTATTTGTGTCTATTGTGAAAGTTGTTTACCTCATTTCATTCTCTGTTTGTCATTTGTATATAACAAGGATACTGACTTTTGTGTTTAATTTTTTATCCATTTACTATGTTAACAGTGTTTATTAGTTATAGAAGCTTCCTTGTGGATTTTTCAGATCACTTATGTATGATATCACATAATCTGGAAATACTTATGCTTCAACGTCTTCTTTTCAGTTTGTATCTCCTTACTCTCCTCAGCTGTCTTATTACTCTAGGTAAGACTTTAAGCACTATATTGGACAGATATGGAGAGAGTAGACAAGTTTGTATTTTCCCTGATTTTACTGGAATTGCTTTGCATTTTTCTGCATTAGGGTTGATGTTGACTATGTATTTCCTATAGATTACCTTCATTATGTTATGACCCTTGTATCCATAACACCTTTTTAAAAAAGTTAGCACAGTCTTGAGAGTCCCTGTTCATTTTTCAGGCCCTCAGTCTCAAGAAGCCAACAGTCATCATGAAACCCAGACATTTATATAATAGAGGCAACCAAGCCCAAAACATTGAAACTGAGTTACTGCTGCCTCAGCATAACGCTAAGGATATTAGACTATCATTGACTGTCCTAAATTCAGCTAGTCTTTCTGTAAAGTGTGGGTCTAGTTTTTGTGGGGGCCTCTGTCTTCCTTAGTAGCCCACTTACATGTTTGTAATCTCTGAGAAAAGGATGTAGGTATCCTGTGTGGCTGTTATGCAGATATAGTTTCAGTTAGCTTCATGTGCATGTGAGTTCACAACATTAGATATTTGTTATAGAGTAGATTGACCAACAGGATGTGTGAGGTTTGAGTTTCTGGTCATGTATTTCTGTATTTGTTACTTCAAAAGCAGAAGAAATACTTTCTTTGTGAAATACTTAGTTCTCAATTACTCTTGGGTAGTCTCTTATAAGAGAGTAGAGTTATTCTCTTTATATTTCTGACTTTTAGGAATGGTTTCCTCAAGGAATTTATAGTGGTAATCAAATTCCTGCATCTCTTTTCACTTTAATTTCTTTTTATTTTTTCCTTGCAGGGTTGATTATGCAGCCCAGTGTATACCAGAATTCACTCCTGAAGAACAGACTGGCGTCAATTATGAGTTCATTCTCCTCCATCTTGCCAGACCCTGGTTCCCCATGTGTGAATCATACCACTTCTATTTAGCCATTTTCCTTTTTATTTTTAAACTATAAAAGGTTCATTTCAATTAAGTTCCATCATTGTGGGTAAGTATCAGAGACAGTCACTCAAGGCAGATAACTGATCACATTTTATCCATAGTTAATAATCAGAACTCAAAGAACACATGCTTATTCTTAGCTTGTTTTTTTCACTTTAATTTGAGGAACTTTCCTGATTAGGAAATGGTGCCACTCCCTAAATAGTGACCAGGTCTTCTCACAACATCTAAACAAAACAGGAAAATATTGCCCAGACATGCCCATAGGCCAACTCTGTGATTTAGAGAAACTTTCAAACTTTGTCTTGCAGTGAGTATAGATTGTGGCAAGTGGACAATTTAATTAAAAATCACACTAGCAGAAATACCAAGATAACACTGCCATTTACTATTGCCTAAACATTTTAGAAACAGGTCTTATCACTTCATCTCGCTATACTAACTACTCTTGAGAATATACTTGAGGGACTTTTAGTCATCAGCACATCATGGATACAGTTGCATATTCATGGTTTTTGATCCACTAGGTAATCACAGGTACTATTTGTTCATTTTTGTAATAGCCTTGTCATCAGAGACCAGCCTTTCACAGTATTCCTTCTCATCCTTTAACTCTTATGTTCCTTCCACTGCCCACCTTTTATGATGTCCCCTGATCCTTGAAAGGGTTGATATAGATGTTCCAAAGTTGGTGTTTGTCTCTATATATTGTTTTGATGACTTGAGCTGAAGGGTCTGAGATTCATGTAAGACTTTAGATCACAGCCTCCCTTCTCCCTGTTGGTTTCCATTCTTCTCCTACTTGATTCTCCCTTCTGCTTTACCATTACATGGATTCTGTTACCCACCATTCTTTATTCTCCGCTCCACTTATGCTCCCTTCCTCTCTATATCACACCCATCTGCAAGTTTCAGGGATCATCACAATAAATGAGGCTTTAATTTTCTCTCTCTCTCCTTCACACACACACACACACACACACACACACACACACACACACACACACACACACACAGAATGACACATATGTATAAATATGCTGTAAAGACTCTATACTTTGTTAGGTAACCTAAAATATTAATGAACTTTAAACTAATACAGGTAACCTATTTCTAGAGCCTTTCTTCTCAAAAGAAATGACATGTACTTTGCATTGTGTTTTGATGTCATTATACTTCCTTTTTCCCTAGTGCATGTATTACACCAAGAAACTTGTTTCTCTCAAAGCATACTATTTTTCATTGTGCATAAAATAAACTGCTTGGGATCAGAGTCAAGAAGTCTATAACAGCCAGGCTAACTAAGTCATGATGAACTGTGTTTCCTCATCACCTCTTGAGGTTTATTTCTCAGCTACCCATAGCATTTGCAGGGATTGCCACAGCTGGCAACAAGTCTAAAGGTCCAAGACCTCAGGGGAGGGTAGAAAGTTTTCTTTCAATAGAAATTAAGGGTTCATAGAACTCCTCACAGGATTCATGACCATAAGTGAGCATGGAATTAACACAGATTTTAATCTGTATTACAGACCAAATCATTGCACAATTATCAGATATTTACTAAGATTCAAAGTAAGAGGAACAAAATACTCAGAACAACAGCTCTGCCACTTTATTCACATAGAAACCAGTGTATGAAGAGCTTATAAAGGGAGATAAAATGCCTGCCAATTGTTCTCCAAGCCAGAACAGTAAGATTTTGCTTGTAACCTCTCAGGTAAAAAATGCAAAACGTCAAAGAGAGAGAGGGGGAGGGTGTAAATGATCTGCTGGACGTGTCTTGGCAGGTCTCAGCCAGGTGGTCCAGATGGACTTTACAGTTGCTCAGATTCCCGGACAGTCACACCCATTCAAAACTCAACTTCCAAACCAATCTGAGTGGAGCCATTTTATACAGCTTCACCACTCTGAATTATGTGTATGAAGGGATTGTAAGTCAACACACCTTGGATCCAGTAGCATATTCATTTTATAGATCCACCAGGTAATGACAGTTGCTGAGTTCGTGTGTGCAACAGACATGTCATGTACAGTGGCCAGCCTCTCACAACACACCTCCCCATTCTCTGGCTCTTTCATTCTTTTCACTGATTCCCCTTTTGTGCTGTTTCTGGAGATCTTCAAGGGGCTGATGTAGATTTGGTAAGTTGCCAGTTTGTGGGAGGAGTTAGGGAGATAAGTCAGTTTTCAATATGATCAAAATATATTATATGCATGTATGAAACATAAAATTCTCTGGCAAATGATTGGAACTTGAAAAATTCATCCATCCTCAGTGATGTAACCCAGCTACAGGAAGAAAAACATAGTATATACTCACTTATAAGTGGATATTAGCCATAAAGTAAAGGATAACCATCCTGTAATCTACAGACCCAAAGAATCCTAAGTGATTTGGGATGACATGAATCTCATTGTGAAGGGGGAATAGATATCAGAGGTAAATGTGAGGGAGGGGCCTTGATGGGAGTGGACATGGGAACAGTAGAGAGATCAGGTGGAAGGAGGCTAGATGGAGAGAGTACTGGGAAAGACAACTGGAATCAGGAGCATCTCTGGGATGAACTTGAAACCTAGTGCAATGAAAACTCCCAGAAACCTGAATGTGATCTTAGCTAAGAATTCTACTGATGGAGGATTCAGAGACTGAACCAGCCATGTCTTGTTACTATACAAGACCAGTGGAGCGATTGGGACCCCAACCAGTTGCATAACTTTGACCTATTATTTGCTCTGCCTACAAGATATGGTGGAGGAAAGGTGGCACAGAAATTGTGGGAGTGGCCAACCAATGACTGATCCAAATTGAGACCTGTAACATGAGAGGCAGTCTTCCCCTAACACTGTCTAGAAGGCATGAACCCAGAAGGCTGGACAGCCCAGAGATCAATGATAGAACCAAACATGACAGGCAAAAATTGTTAATGAAATGATTCTTTATGATATTCTTCTATGTTCATAGATTTTTGCCTAGCCCAATTGTCATCAGAGAGGCTTATTTAAGGAACAGATGGAAACATGCAGAGACTACATCCAAACCTTTGGCAGACTCAGGGAATGCGTTGGAAGAGAAGGGTGAAGGATTGTGAGAGCCAGGGTGGTCAAGTACAAAATAAGAAAAGTACAGAATTAACTATCCTGTGATGCGGGAGAATTGTCCGTATTCTGTCAATCATGATTTAAATAAACATTGATTGGCCATTAGCCAGGATGTATAGGTGGGACAACCAGACAGGAAGTAGAGGCGGAGCAAGGAGAATAGGAGAATTCTGGGAAGCAGGAAGCTCTCTCGGCACTCCTGGCCTGGACCACCAAAGAAGCAGGATGTGACCTGCCCTGCTGAGAAAGGTACTGAGCCATGTGGCTAACATAGTTAAGGATAATGGCTTAATATAAGCTACAAGAGCTAATAAGAAGCCTGAGCTAATGGGCCAATCAGATTGTAACTTATGGAGACTCTCTGCATGATTTTCTCTGGGACTAAATGGCTGGGGACAGAAACCGACTAGGCCTTCATGCTACAATCCTGAGTTCACGGGGGGGGGTCATAGAGACTGAACCACCAAACAGAGAGCTTGTATGGGACTGATCTAGGGTCCCCACACATGTTACAGTTATTCAACTTGGTCTTCTAGTGTGTCTCTGACAGTGTTATGCACTTTTTAGACACTTTGCTCTTACTAGATTGCCTTGT
Source organism: Ondatra zibethicus (assembly GCA_004026605.1). Classification (NCBI taxonomy): domain Eukaryota; kingdom Metazoa; phylum Chordata; class Mammalia; order Rodentia; family Cricetidae; genus Ondatra; species Ondatra zibethicus. The sequence goes on along the minus strand of PVIU01012549.1, from coordinate 33,354 downwards.
GAAGCTTCAAAAGGAGAGAAGGTGCCAACTCTAACTGCAACTTGATATAATCTGGCTGGTTGATACCCATGGGAGGTCTGCCCTTTTCCGAATAGAAAGGAGGAGGAGTTGTGGGGGAGATGGTAAGTTGAGTGGAGGGGCTGGGAGGGAAAACCATGATTGGGCTGCAAAAATATTAATTATTAAAAATAAATTAAAAAAGGAAATTTTCTTCAAACAAAAAAATCTCACATTAAGGATACCATTTTATTCCTTCTCCTGCCCTTCTTTCTAGGTTTCTCTCTCTCTCTATCTCCTTTCTCTCTCTCTCTCTTTCTCTCTCTCTCTCTCTCTCACACACACACACACACAAAGATGCAGATACACTTTAATACACATTTGTAATAATGAAACCAAATACTTATATGCTAACCTAAAAAGTTAACAAAAATGATAAAGTTAAAATATAATTTTAAATCTAGTTTTTACATCTAAAATTGTGCAGTATTTACCATTTAGAATCTGGCTTACTTTTCTAAACATTATTTCCATTTACATCTATTTTCTTCCATTAGATTTTTTTATATTGCATAAAATTTTCAAGTCACATGACAATAAAGCATCTCTCTGCTACATTCTTTGAAGACAATTTCAGTTAAAGGGATTTCAAATAACATTCCTTCTTCAGGATTCTCACAGTCCCTATAACCTTAACTCTTGGGAAGTTGAAGCAGGAAAACCCAAAGTTGGAGGGTACTTAGAACGTTCCAGTTTAAAATCACAGACAGACAGAAACACAAAAATGTACCTCACAATATTGGTATTAAAATCCAAAAGGGAACATATGGGACAATGTCCTAGCTGTTTTTTTTGTAAACTTGACACAAGCTATAGTCACATGGGAAATAGCACTCTGAATCAAGAAAATGCATCCACATGATAAGTCTATAGGCAAGTCTGCTGGGCATTTCCTTGATTCATGGTTGGTGTGAGAAGGTTTAGACTACTGTGATAGTTTCACTATTTGGCAGGTCACCAAAAATTGTACAAGAAAGTAAGCTGAACAAGGCATGAGGAATGATCCAGTATGCAATGAACCTTTATTGTATCTGCTTCAGTTGCTGCCTCCAGGAACCTACTTTGGCTTCACAGAATGGATTTTGATCTGGGGTTGTGTAAGAAAGGTAATTCAAACATATACTTTATCCCAATTAGCTTTAGGTCATGGGGTTTTATAATAGCAATAGGAATCATATTTAAGATTGTTACTGTGTACATACCCTGTATGACTGGTGAGATGTGAGCAAACATCTGTTGATCCCAGTTAGGACACCGATGACAGATCCAATAAATGATCCACCTAGGACTATTTTGGTGAACTAATGCATTTACTGGGATGGTTTACAGGATCATGATGTTATGGGTGTGAGTGTTTGTTCAGAGATTCAACAGTCTGGAAACTAACACATTTTAATAAAGCAGAGACTTTTATTCATATCCTGACAACAGGCATACATCTGGGACAAGGGATTCCAAAATGCAACCCTCAGACACCTCAGTCAGGTGATTTTAAAGGCAAACACCTAAAGTCACATTTAGTTTACATGAAAGCAGAGGGTCATCTGGTACAAAGGAAGCTGTTATTTATAGAAACAGAAAGAGCATCTTTGCTAAAATTATACATGATCAGTCAATTACAAAAATGAACCACTAGCAAGCTTTAACATTTAAAGTACAATTTTGATTTATAGTTCTCTTAAGCACAGAAATTTAAAACTTTTAGACATAAAGGTAGCCATCAATATAACACTAACCATCCTAATGAATGAGGAGATAATTACAGGAACATGGGTGACTTAAAGGTGGCTGCACCAACATAATCTTTTGCCAGAATGGTCAACTGGAAGGTCTTCTCTGCCTTGCTATTGTTATTATATATATATATTTTAGGGAAGGCACTTGTGAATCTGTGTGTGAGTCTTGTATGCTTCAGGACCTTCCTGATACCTGTGAGGTTTTGTTTATTACCTGAGTCTTAATGATTCCTCTTCCAAAAGGCTTCAATTGAGATGAATTAATTTTTCAGGAGCACAGTAATATAAACATGGGAGAAGCAGATGGTGCCTTACCTCAGTCACATTTTAGAAAACATTTTTCAATAGAAAAGTCCACATTGAAAGATTAAGGAAACTCATGGATATCTCTGATGAGATAAGATTTTGACAAAGAGCATTTTGGATACACAGAACAGTATATGCTAAAACCCAGTGTTAAGTGTGGGCTTCTGGAAGGATATCAGCAGGAGTAGTCGAAAGTCAAGATAGGAAAATGGGTGTGATTATGATCAAAATATAGATACATATAAGAAAATGTCATGAGAATCATTGTGTTGTATACCATTATAACATATTAGTAATATATACTAATAAAAAGAATGAGCCTCTTGCTGAAGTGGAATTGTGAGATATGCAAATGGTTACAGCTTCAAGTAGGTCCAGAAAATACAGCTAGTTAGGTTTTACAGGTTGGCATGAAATGAAAGAATTAAATACCCATAGACTGAAGAAGATATTTTGACTTATGTCCAAAGCAAAAGTGAGAACCATAATACTTTTAAATAAAGAAAAGCCACATTCAGTTCTATGCTGGAATAGTGTTGGATGGTCCTGAAGCTAGAGACCTCTGCCCTATGATTCCAGCAATTGTTTCATTGCATCTATTAGTTTTTGCTGCCACAAGGGCTGTGTTCTCCACAAAAGAATTCTTCAGAACTTCCTTTTAGAACTCATGTCCTATAGACAGTCTTTTTTCTCAACTTATCATTTCATAACTCCCATGTACACACTGGTATCTGTGGGTAATTTCTGAGGCTGTTGGCAATTGGGCATGATCAATTGTTGGTTGAATGTCTCCTGAACTAATTCTATGTATGTCGCCTCCAGCATTTCTTTTCTTTCATGTTCCTAGAAAGAGGTAAATGTTAAGTGATGCTGTATGCACATATTATTACAGAATATGAGGGAATGCAGGTCTCATCATATACAGAAGAGGGTGGCTACATGAAGGCCTACCTGTTGCATCTCCTTCTTGGTCATGGATGGCTGCATTTTTAGGGGCAGAAGTAATTAATAACATCTAAGAAAGCATTTCTGCAAGTTCATTTCAAATATCAATGTATTAATGAGAGATATGATAAAACCTAAGTTGGCTCTTCTTCCCTAGAGCAGACTCAGCCGTTCTGCATCTCTATGCTCTAAGCCCCATCTCATCATATTGCCACACTACCAGTTCTCTCTTCAGCTCTCCTTCTCTCTCTTTCATAAAACTTCTAGATATTAGCCTGCTTTGAATGAGAAAATACAACGAAGATCTAGTCCCTATTCTGAGGGCTGAGGGAAAGAGCAAGGGCTTATCTTTTCTATTGGTAAAGCCTGCCACAGTGACTCTGTCCTGGGCTAAGTAAATGAAGACCACACACCTGCATTGCTCCAGGCTCAGTTTCTCATGCTACTCAGATGATACTCACTGACTTCTTCCCGATATTTATTCCTTTTGGCAGAGCACCGAGAATGAATGATGAACATGAGGAAGACAGCCATCATGAAAAATAACAGTCTATTCAGAATATGCAGGAGTCCATGATTATCTGATGAAAGATATGAATCCAATAAGTTGTCAATCTTAGGATTAGTGTATTAGATTGTCTAATATTTGATGATAGAAGGATAAGTAATAGACTATTAATTTTTAGGACAAGATTCTTGAAGAAGAACTGCTCTTATTCAGCTAAATACACACAGTATTAAACTGATTCCTAATGGCTCTTCTTTAGACTACTATATTAATGCATCTCTTAGCCTTCAGCAGGGAAGTTTATATTTGCAATAGGTGATCAGTACAGATCTCACAACTTGCTAAACCACAGAGAATAAAACACTGTGGAATGCTTGGCTCTAAATGGGACATTTGCATAACTTCCACTTCTACAAATCTTCAGTGTTCATTGTGGAAAACAGATGGGCCAAAATAGCTAAAATAACTTGACGAAAATTATCAAGAAGAGTGTGTTCTGAACACATGAGGACTGTAGTGGCATTTTGAAGAGGGATTCCCCTCTATGTGCTGTGAATACCATTGGTTAATAAAGAAGCTGTTTTGGGCCTGTGATAAGGTAGAGCAGAGTTAGGCAGGGAAAACTAAAATGAAGGCTGGGAGAAAGAGGGCAGAGTCAGAGAGAAGCCATGTGACCCGGCCAGACACAGATTCTGGAAACTTTTCCCGGTATGTCACAGCCTCATGGCGATACACAGATTACTAGAAATGGGTTCAATTAAGATATAAGAGTTAGCAAATAAGAAGCTAGAGCTAATGGGCCAAGCAGTGATTTAATTGATACAGTTTCTGTGTGATTATTTCGGGTCTAAGCTGCCAGATGGCTGGGAAACAAACAAGTGGTCTCCCTTAAACAACATTTCATTTGTATGAATAAAGTTTGCCTGAAGATCAGAGAGTAAAACAGCCCCACTGGTCAGCCTTACAGACCAGGCAGTGGTAACACACACCTTTAATCCCAGTAACCACATTAGTTTGTCAAAGAAACATGGTGGTGCTTACCTTTAATCCCAGCCCTGGAGAGGATTATAAAGTGAGAAGAGACAGCTCTCAGACATAGTCTCATTCTGAGATTCATGGAGGCAGGATCACCATATTGGACTGGGTTGTGGTGAGAGTCAGTGGCTGGCTGCTTTGCCTTTCAGACCTTCAGGTTGAACCCCAATTTCTGTTTCTGAGTTGTTATTAATTGTACTTCATAGGGAAGTTGCATATTTGTACTCAAAAACAGTTGTGACAGCATGCACAAAACCAGTAGATGCTCAAGCCAGACCAAATCCCATCATGCAGTGGGGATGTGGACATCAAGTCCTATCCTTAGTCAAGGAGATATAGTCAAACAATAACTGCTAGGAAAATTAGTTTCAAGAGTGTTACTACAAGTAAGGTGGCCATGCTCCAGTGGTAGGTCACATATCCAGGAATATATGGGCATCACAAATTGAACTTCATGGATAAAAAAATATAACAGAGTTTGGTAGGTAGGTCCAGGAGGAGTTGAGAAAGTGAGTGAATATGATCAAAGTACATTGTTTAAAATTATCAAAGAACTAATACATATAAAATTATGAAAAATAAGAAATTAGATGGCATATGTCATATTACTATGTGTTTTGTGTTTTAGCATATGAAATTCTAATAGTAAATATAATATGTACTATATATGGTACAAATGACAGTAAGGAAGAACTTTCCAAAACACCCTGGGTTCTGTTACTATCTGCACTACAAAATGTTTTATGATTATTCTTTAGCTATATGTTCCTATGGCTTCAGAGTATAAAATCCCCAACAGACAGTCCTTCATCTTGCATGAAGAATTGTGCAGGGGGACAGTGCTGATGCAAGTCCATTGCCAATCAGCATCATTGCTTTAACTTGGCAGACTGGAATACCATGAAAGTTCAATTTTTATCTCTTGCAGCTTCCTTGTATGTAACGTCTACTTCATGTGACTTGTGTATCTCATCAACTTTACACCACTGACAGGAAAAGGACAGAACAAAATGTATAGATCATGTGTTCAGAGTCTTAACCTGAGATTCACACCAGTGCTCAGCTAATCTGCTTTGGAATTTATAAATCTACAACACCCCTGAACCAAAAAATAATTCTCCAAAAGGAAAAATGTGAAGTCAAGGCTATTCCATCACAGATTGTGTTTGTGTAATGTGTTCCCTTCTGCTTGTTTCCTTACTCTTTTATGCCTGATCACCTCTCTCTAGGATAAACAAAGTTAGATAGACTGTTAGTTAGTTAGACTGTTGTTTGGAAGGAAGTGAAATTATCCTTTCTGATCACTTACAGGGGTATCAGGTGCAGAATTTGAGGTGATGAGTCCCTAAAGAACTCTTTCTGCCTCTAAATAACTTCTAATTTTGCAGTTTGAGAATCAGTGAAAGATATTGAGGCTAAGATTACAGAGCTGTGAGGCCACTGACATAGCACATGACCCCAGGAGATTTTTTGTCTATGGTTCAAATAAAGAAGAGGAATAATTTACTCACTAATTTTGGAGTCTGGTTATGTGCACGAAGGACAATTCTGGGTGAGTTTACTAATGACTGAGAACAGGAGAGGGAGAGAGAGGTGGTCAATGATGGTGTTTGTCTTCCTCTTATGGAAAGTCCTTTCAGGTTGGTCAGTGACCGGCAACCATTTCACCCCTTAGTTCTGAGTATCAGTGTGTTACAGGATGTCTTTATGTGATTCACTCAGAGGATGTTACTCTGTCCTTGGATGTCAAGTTATTATGAGACAATAGGAATACTGTGGAGAGATCTTTGTGATTGAGATATCAGGAGGACTGCTCCATATCTGGTCTTCCCAACTGATCCCAACCTCGTCCAGTAAGAGTCTGTCCTGCCTTACTTCTATATCTCTCTTGTACAGAGATTTCCCAGGGTTCCTGGCCAAGCAAGGTAAGCATTGATTGGGAAGCTCTATATCTATCATTTTGAAATCTGATACCCTTTCTCAAACTTCATCTGCTTTTTAAAAAGTTTTAATTGAAATATAATTTAAATCCCTTCCCATATCTTTTTATCTCTCCAAACCCTTCCAGATATTCTTTCTCCAAGATATCCCATATCCCCACCACTCTTAAGTTGACAACCTCTTTTTCTTTGATTATTACGGTTTTATGTGTTAATGTGTGTATATATTGTTATATAGTGTGATGTCTTATTTATATAGCTTGGTGAGTACATTGTTTTAGTATGTACACACATATACACACATATATAAAACAATTATATATATACATTATATGTATACACATTATATTTAAAACAACAGGACTCATGGCAATGCTTCTCTCAAACTTCCTGTGAGATTTTCTCTCCATCATCAGTAGGATGCTTCTCACACATGGCTTAAGGATTTCATAGTCTCAAAACATGAGATACTGATGAGGTTTTCTTACCTATGACAGGAAGGTAAAATGGGTCACTTGGGGATGACCACACATGGCAGGAGTTCCTGAAAGAGCCATAGCATCTATAGTTCTCTTCCTGTATCACAGGATCAAGAAGGAAGTTGGCCTGGAATGTTCCATTGTGACTCTGCACTGCAGGTAGTCCAAGTAGCTGAGGCACCCCTTTCCTGGACAGATGGAACATGTCAAAATGATGGTCAGAGGTGCAAGTCAAGGTCATGTTCTCTCCTGGCATCACCACAGGGCCCATCATGGCTGTCAGAAAAGGTTTCTCATATAAACCTGGAAGGAAAGGGGCAGAGACAGTTAGAGGAGCAGTTCCTTATTAGTGTGCTCCTTAGTGTTCCATTTTCCTGCTTTCGTTTCTGTGAGCTTTCTTTCTCTGCATTCCTCCCTGCCTCTCTATTCCTCTCCCTCTCTCTTCTTCAATCTTACCTTACTGAGTCTTTGACTTCACTGTGTTACACAAGCATTCTTCCCACCATTTTGCTTTTTGAGAGTTTCTTTGTCTAGTTGCATTCATTGGTTTATGACTTGTGTTTTTTAAAAGTATTTTATTAATATATTTTAATAGTATTTATTAATTGACTTGATTATGAAATACTTTTACATACAATGTATTTTGTTAATTTTTAAACCCTTTTTGCTTTCTTAAAGTAAAATACAGTTACCTATTTCATGCCCTCTTTGTCTTTTGTTGTTTCTATATAGATCTATATATTTATGAAAGTGTATTATTTCTCATATTAACACTAGTATTTTATTTTGTCCTTCAACTTCCTCTGATTCACTTCTTTTGTCCACTTGTTCTTCCTTATACCTTCAGGTTTTCCAAATGTTTTGTCAATCAAAGGGTTTAATTAGAGATACCTCTTATTTTGTTTTAATTGGGACATAAAGCAATGAACTTCATTAAGACCTCATCATACAGTCCATTCTGTTCATTTTCTTCCCAACCTATTCCTGTGTGCCACCTTTGCTGGTTCTTCCTGGCATTGACCCTACCATGGCATATGTATTCCTCCTATTTTCCCTTCCCTCTTTGTTAATCTCCTTCCCTTTCTCATGGTTTGTTACCAATTTTATGAGCTATAACTTCCTCATCCTATGTATGTTAAAAATGTAGAATCTGACTTCATTCTATGTAATTCATTTTCTATCTTGTCTCTTTTTCTGTATCTGTGCTAATGAATCTCTCTTTTCAAAGGACTGAATATTCTATAAATGTGTTTGTTTCCCTTGTACAGGGCCCATGATGATCACCCAACCCTTGTAATGTATTTACTGCTCAAGTGTAGCCTATCACCGGCCTCCCTATCTCTGCTTTGAAATATCCAATATTTGCCATTTTTTCTTTATCTCTCAAATATTTTATTCTACCTTAAGACTTTTTTCAGGTGTTCTCTTTACTCACATGCAATGCTTACTATTTCCTCAGCCTTTTCTATCTCTGAGTCTTTCTCTCAGTCTCCCTGCCTGACTTATTATTTGCATTTATTTCCATTTCTCTGTATTCATTTCCATTTCTGTGTATCCCAGGCAGAACCACTATAGGATTTCTTTTACCCATCCAAGATGACTTTGTTTGGAACATAGACTGACAACAGTTTGGAATTGTAGAGAACAGACTGTGATTGGTGGTCTACTCAATTACCCAGGGTTATGTTATCCTTGGGTGAATAATAAGTCAACCACAAGAATGGAAGAACTGTCAAACTAGATAGAAATTTTATTGGTGTCATCTGTACCAAGACCTCAGATCTCATGAAGAACCAACCACAGTCAACACATAAACTCGGGTAAGACACACAATATGCCTATGTCTCTGGAAGATGTCTTGTAGAGGTAGAAAGTAAACAAAATTCTGAACTGTTGAGGACATTGAATATTAGTAGAAGGATGATATTGTCACATTAAACTCATCGAGTTACCCCTTTCTCTTTACCTCTAGTTATGAATTCTTTGACATTCCTGCATCTGTGCTTTACATTATAACTAATGATCTTTTCTTATGTTTCCATTTTCATTGTCAATGTCAGTAATATACTTCCACAGGCTGCCTTTCTCTAAGTTTCCAACCCTCATCTTTCCCACAACCTCCCAGGACTTCTAGTCTATAGAATAACTGTTCTGCATCACAGGGAGGATGAGGACCAGGTAGCACCCTCTTACCTGTGATCTTTATGTCAACAGAGTCACTGGATTCAGACCACTCATATGGTGTTTGGTGGTAAGAACCATAGCATGTGTAAGTCCCAGCATGGTCAGGTGTCACAGGACCTATTGGGAAGTTGGCATGGGACACCCCAAGATGAGATTCTGCAGAGAGCTGGAAAGAGTCCTTGATTACTCCCATTCTATTGGAAGTCAAAGTGAATGTGTCAAATATAATCTCTGAATGGCACTGCAGGGTCACCTTCTCTCCTAATTTTACCAGGGGAGTTGGTAGGGCCAAGAGGAAAGGCTTCCTGTAGATTCCTAGGAATAAAGAGATTGTGAGTATGAACCTGCTATCAATCTATGTATCCCAGAATTCCTATGCTATTTTCACCCTTAATATGTTCTTCCTGTTACTGTTCCAGTGTCCTTTCCTTTTCTGTTTATATGTCTGCTTTGTACACAGATTCCCCTATCTTTCTCTGACTATTTCCCTCTTATTTGGCCCTGGAAGCAGCACAATATTTTCCAATTGACTTATTGTGAGAATGTGTCATTTGAACCTGTCCACCATAGCCACTGTTGTCTCTTCTTAAGTTCAGGGAATGCAGAAAACAGGGTAAGGATTTTGACATGCTCCTTCATGAGTCATTTTGAGCTACCTTTGACCAAGTATAATCCTTGACAAGATAAGAGAATCAGTAGTGAAGGTAGGTTTTAGGGAAATACTTCTGACCACTATGGTTCAAACTTCTCTAAGGCATTCCTGATCTAGAATCATTTGCATTGTTTCCTTCTAACATATTGATGCATTACCTTCCTTACTTTACTATTTTTTGCACATCGTTTCCCCAGCTTTTAAGTTGTCCTTAATATGGATCTCTGTATTCTTACTAATCACTACTACATAATTATTACAAATGTAATTCTTAAAGAGAACACACGTGTTCCTGTGGTCAGAAATCAGAAACAAGCTCAGGTGGCATAAATCAATTTTCTGCAGGGATATGTTACTGCTGAAATCACTAGGAAAGAATCCATTTCTTTTTGCCTTCCATTTTTTTAGAGGCCCAATGCATTTCTTGGCACTTGGAAACTCCCTCAACTATCAGAGTTAGAAATAGGGTGTCCTCTTTATAGTGTTTTGTACTGCACACAAGTGTAGCAACTGCATTTTCCTTATTACATTTTAGCAACACTTGTGGTTCTGCAGAGTCAGGATAATTGAGGATATTTTCCATCCTGATGTCATCTTGTTGATAAAGCATTCCAACTTCAGGCCCAATTTTTCCTTGTTTTATTCAGCACTCATTAAGCTGCAGGGAGAAGAATATACATGTCCTTGGGCATATTGTTATGCTCATCACCGTCTCCAATTCCTTGTGTTGAATATTCCTTTATAATGCTGCGACTCTGACTAAAACCTGTTTTACAAATTCTAAGGTGGGAAAAATTGGCAGAATGAAAATCCAGAACAAATGATGTGTAAAACAAATATTATCTCTGACCTGAAATTATGATCTTCAGAGGGTCACTGTGTGATGAGAGTTCATTATGGTATTGATGTTTATAATTATAGCATCTGTAGGTTCCTGCATATGTTGGAGTCACAGGTCCCAAGAGAAGTGTCTTCTGGAATATTCTGTTATGGAACTGAGGGATAGGAGCTCCATGTTCTTTGTACAGCTTAAATACGTTAGACTCACTGTGAGTGTCACAAGTAAGGGTCACATACTGTCCCTGAGAAACAACATGGCTTGGCCAGGCAGACAGTGAAGGTTTTTTAATAATTCCTGTAGAAAGATACATAGAGTAAAATATTTAGTAATCTGCCTTCATTCCTGAGAGGTGAACCTCCAAATATTACTTCTTCAGGGTTCATTGTTTGACACTTTTCTCTGAATTTGAACATCTATTTCAATATTAGAACTTTAAAGGCTCAGGGGACTCAAGAGGTAAACAAACATCAATGTATTGGAGAGCTGGGACTTTCAAGGTTCACCAGTGGCCCTTCCCACTCTATAGAAACTGTAAGTTACTTTTCCTGCTGAATTCTAAAAGGAGATATCCAAGACCCACTCAGCTTCCAGCAAGTTGTGCAGGGAGCTCCATGGTTTTGGCTTTCATGAAAATCACCCATACTGAGGTGCGCTTTCAGTAATGCTTTTGAGTCATCCCTTGTTTCAGCAAACAGACCCTTATCCACACTGCTATTAGTAATCTCAGTAGACCCACAAGTTCAAAGGTTTGGACTTTGATGCAATCACTGTTTGATCTGTCCCAGGTTTCCTTTATGGGGTGATGACCATAACTGCATGTGTTGTGTCTTCCCAAGGAAAGTCTCAAACAAAATAGGTTCATTTTCATGGAATGTATGTCCCCAAATTACTATAAACATATGGAGTGCCTTTCTATGTTAAGATATGTTAATTGAGAATGTTGAGTAAGTATTAAATAATGAATTAGATTTGGTCATGAAAAAAAATGCAATCTAAAAAGAGATTATATCAGATGACTAGAGGGGAAAATCATTTGTGAGATCACAGATGGGAATTATGGCCACTAAGTTAAAGAAAAAGGAATGCTGTTGACTCACCTTCAGTGACTCTAGAAATCTAACAATACTGGGTTATAAATACATTGTGAATGTTCCAGACCTCAGAAGCAATGGGAGTCAGCCCTTAGGACCACAGAACTGAGAAAATTGACAACAAAACAGGAGGAAGGAGTCCTTTGTACTACTCTGTCTCTTATGTTCTCTTGTACAGAGCTTCATTCACAGAGGTCACACCAACTCATATTTCTACACTGAGTGACAAATCAGAGGCAGACATATAGTTTCTTCACCATTTCAAGGCTCCTTGCATGTGAAAAATTGACAGAATAGCATTGCTCTGCCTCTTGGGACACTTGGTGATAAAAAGTATTTGAACTCCTGATTGTCAGCAAATGAATCTTGGTCATTCTTCCCTATGCACATGGGAGATGTTTCTGAGGAAAGAGACAGTAGCAAAATACTGCAATGAAGACAATGTAGACTCCAGCCTGTGTGGATGTCTTGCAACACTGCTCAGGTAGAGGCTTTTAAGTACCCCAGTGAAAAATTGTTCCTGATTGTGGAATTGGCCAGTAATTTACTGTACAAGGATGCCCAGCTACCCAAAGCATCTGATCTCAAAACAGAGGAAGCAAGTTAGTGAAACACTGGAAACTGACACCAATGCCATCCTGTCCAGGGTTGCATCCAATTTACGCAAATCTATGCTCAGGTTAGAATTAATAGTAAAGGTCTATTAACATCCACAGAACATCTGCATGTGGCAGAGGAGATGGTTCTCTTCAATGTGAAGGTGTCTTTGTGTAAGAACTTGCACATGAAAATCAGAGAAGTCAAACATGCCAGAGAACAATGCTGAGGCTCTTGTGGTAAATACAAAGGAAAGGAAGGTCTATGAAGCCTACAACAGATAATTCACTGTAGTTTTTCTAAAACAGTGACAGAATTATAAAATACCATGAATAAAGATTGAGAACTAGGTAGAAGACATTAGCGAGAAGATGTCACACTTTTTATGGTGTAACATCACTCGGTATAATATTTTCTAAGTCCATGTATTTTTCTGAAAATACCATGGTTTTCTTGTTACTTACCACTGAAAAGTATTTTGCAGTGTACATGTGACACATTTTTATTATCTCTTCATCAGCTGAAAGACATTCATGTTGTTTCCATTTCTTAGATATTGAGCATAGAGCATCAAGAAACTTGATTGGGAAATTATCCATGGCATAGGATATCAAGTTCCTCAGATATATTCAAACAGGTAGAAATGATGCAAATGTAGTACTCATGTATGAAAGTCTCAAGAAATTAAATTTAAAAGGAGCAGTCTTTTATAAAAGAATAAGAGAGTATCTAACCATATAAAATCAAACTCTATAATATTTTGTAAAGTTTGGAAAGAAATCATTAAACAATAGAAAAAAATTTGGCAACATTCATCTTAATTAAAGCATGCAACTACTGAATTTGACAAGTTTGTGGACCAGTTTGATATCTAAGGAGGTAAAGGCTGCTGCTGCTATGCCTGACTTTCTGGGTTCCATTGCTGGGCCCATGCGGTGAAAAGAAAAAACTGATTCCAGAAGGTTGTCCACTGACATACACACTCGTGCTATAGCAAAAGTATACCCAGCATCCAATACACACACAGACACATACCACAGACACACACACACACACAGATTCAATGTACAAGCACACACAAAAGTCGAGTGTATATGCATGCGGGTGCATGCCAAATAAATGCAATTTTTTAAAAAGTTAACCGAATATTTCAATATTACATATGATAAAATAGGAGAATGAGTGTTCTTAGATCAGGCATTATATAATCTGATGGGTAGAATGAATATACAATGAAGAAGAATGATAGGATTTTTTTGATAGCATCCCAAAACCAAGTTATTAGTCATAAAAATCACAAAAGAATAAAGTAGCACAGTAATTTCCTTGTGTGTGTAGAGGTGTGGAACTAGGATGACTTTAGGCAGAACAGTTAATATAATTAAAATACATTGCATAAAATTATCATAATTAGCCAAACAATAAGAAAAAGATAAGAATAACATCTAATAAAAATAAGCAGAAATAATGTAGAGAAGAAAGTGTAGAAAACTCTTAAACTTGGAGTAAAATGACCATGATCAAGTCCAAGAAGGTCATGTAACACAAAAGAACTTTATCTCAAATAATCTTGATCTCAGAATGTATTGCTATAGTAAGAGATCCTGAAATCAGAATGATAAGAGAAGCAAAGAACAATGAGGGACAATATAGGTAATGGCCGAGTTCTGAGTAAAGACCTACATGCCACAAGAGACCAGCATGATGTGATCAATGAAATGAGTGTAACAAACATAAAAGTCTGCCTCTAAATGTCAGCAACACTGTTATTCACAAATACAGATAATGAATTTTTCAAAAAATAGTAGCCAACAGAGTCAATAACCATAAGCACTTGAAATATTGTGGAGTCCTTCAAGCTGAAAGGAAAGGCTGCTAATGAGCATCATGAGAACATCTTCATGTAGAGAATGTAGAAGTAGCTCACTAAAAGCAAGCCAAAATAAGAGGTTGCAATATTTTGCAGGTGGTACACAAATTCTTTCTGTAGCATTTGTGTTTGAGAATAAAAATAATAACTTCAATCATTTGTTAGGTGAAAAATGTATTTGAAAGTTGTAAATTATAACAAAATCTCAAAACATGTGGGAGTGATCAGTTTAGATATAGCAAAGGAGAACATTATTTTTAATTAAAAATGTTGATTATTCTCCAAATATTGTGGCACACACTTCCAATCTTAGCATTTGGGTGGCAAAAGCAGGCAAATATCTGAGTTAACGGGCAGCCTGCTCTACAAAGTGTGTTCTAGAATAGTCAGGGCCACACAGAGAAAACCTGTGTTGAAAAACCAAAAAAATGTTTATCTGATTAAAGTTGATGTCTAACTCAATCAAGGGCAGTGTCTGAGAGTATCTTAGAGACAACTGGGAGGCAGGTTTCTAGGGTCCAAACTTCAAAGTTCAGAAAACTTACCAAGGAGTCCCTCGTGGAAACCACTCTCTAAAACCTCATAATGAAGGCTCTACTGCTAGAGTGAAATTTATCTATTCGATGGTTTTAAGGATGGACTCACCTGGTTTTGCCAATGGAGTTAGGAGTAGGAAGAAGCCTAGAAAGAAAAACTCATGATGGATGATCTATCTCCTTCCAATAACCTGGTGATCTTAACTCCCCATCCCTGTTGGGCCTTTGTACAGTAGAACCAGAGTTCACTTTTTTGTTGTTGTCGTTTTTGAGGCAGGGTTTCTCTGTGTAACAATCTCTAGCTGTTTTGGGACTAGCTCTCGTAGACTAGCCTGGCCTCGAACTCACAGAGATTTGCTTGCCTCTGCCTCCACAGCGCTGTGATTAAAGGTGTGCACCACCATTGCCTGGCCCAGAGGTCACTTTGAAAAATGAACTTATGCACCAGTGTTTCTGTTGTGGATGGATCCAGTCTCCCAGGAGTAGATTCCCACCCTGTTTTTCCACACCCATCATTCCCAGCAGGACTCACCAATAGACACAAGGTTTAGGAGCACAGACAGCATGGTGCTGCTTCAGCTGACAAGGGGCAGAGCCAGAATAAAACTTACAGGATGTCGTGAGAGGCTTGAAGTATCTATCTAACCACAGCACGGAAAGCTGACCAACAGAGCACATCCGCTTTTACCCTGTGTTTATTAATTTTTTCCAGACATGTTTTCTCTGTAACCCTGACTAGCTGGAATGCATTTTGTGAGTAGGTTGATTTTGAATTCAAAGATTACCTGAGAGTGTCCCACAAGTGCTTGGATTAAAGGTGTTTGTCCCCATAGGAGGGTTCACAAACACTCCCCCTTTACCATAGCCTTGAAGGATCACAGCTTCTTGGAAATTGTTCAGATTACAGCTCCTCAGTCACAGCATGAACCATGACTACAACTGAGCTGAATCCTGGACCCAACACCTTTTATTCAAATAATCAATTTGATTATTATACTAAAAGTTTGCATGTTGTTACTTTTTAAATCTAAGACCCAATGCTTCCTCTGGTGTCTTATGAAAAATGTCCAACGAGTATCAGTTATTAGCAATCCTAATGTGTCTATCAAAATGATGATGCTGGTAATAATGCCGTGTTGGGTTATAATTATTCAATAATTTGCTTAATTGTCTAGTTTTTAGAATAATAAAATTCCACTTCTTTACAAAATCAAAGAAATAAAGCAAGTATATTTTTGCTTTAAGTGAAATTTATTTTAAAATGTAGCATTCATATTCTTTAAAAATTTTTATTTTAACTATATGTGAATATGTGCATGCGGATTATGGTGCCTTGTTAGGCTACAAGAGGGCACCGATGAGATACCCTGGTGCTGGAATCACAGGCAATTGTGAGCCTCTTGGTGTTGGCATTAGGGAACTAATTTGTGTCCTTTGCAAGTGCAGATCACACTCTTTACCTCTGAGCACTCTCTCCAGCCCTATACCCTTACAATTCTTTACCCCAGACCCAAGATATATACTTATTATGTTGTGCTATTTCATTTCATTGCTGAATGGTTGAAATTTCTGAGTATGTTTAATGTTGAATATGTTCAATTTGACAAGTTGTTTTAATTTTTTCTGATTTTTTTATTTTATATGGCTTATTCCTGAAGCTATAGCCCTTTTTCTTTATTTCTGTAGGATGTATTAAATAAATGACAATGAACCTAGACAAGAAACTTTAATATTCTTATGACATATATCTAGAAAAATCTGTCAGAGGCCAAGAAACTGTAAGACAGTGCAAAGAAATGGAGTGCAATAGGCATTTAGAGTATATATCATCTGCTATATTTCATCATATTGTTAGACATTTTTTCTTATGCATTACTCTGTATTTCTAAAGTTAAAATTTTATTAAGATATTTTTATATTAATTATAGTTATACAATTCCTCCTTCCCTTACCCTTCTTAATGTTTCCTATATGCCTCTTCTGTTCTCTCAAATTCATTTTATCTTTAACTACCTTTCTATATCTGCACACACACAAAGACAAATATATAGATATATTTATATTCATAAATATATAAATACGACCTTGCTAGTCTGGTGTAGGAGGTCCTTCTGCATTTATGTTGCTTTCATTGGTTAAATAAAGAAACTGCCTTGGCCTTTTGATAGGGCAGGACTTAGATAGGTTGGGAAAACAGAACAGAATGCTGGGAAGAAGACAGAGACAGAGAGCAGCCACCATGAAGCTGCAAGGTCAGACACGCTGAATCTTTCCCGGTAAGCCTCGTGGTGAATACAGATTAATAGAAATGGGTTAGATCAAGAGTGAGAGTTGGCCAAGAACAGGCTAGATATAATGGGCCAGGCAATAATTTAATTAATACAATTTCTGTGTGGTTATCTTGGGGCTTACGCTAGCCATGCAGCCGTAAGCAGGCTGGCCAGGACCAAAAGCAGGCTCTCCTCATTACTACACTAGTCTGTATAATATTATTTATATGTATATATTTTAAGACTGACTCCATTTCAAAGAGACACAATCTCATAATAAACCCTCTGTTCCTTTGGTTTTTACAGTCTTTCTTCCTTGTCTTGCATGATGTTCCCTGAGCGTTATATGTAGGACTTCTGTTATTGATAGATCAGCTAAGACTGAACACCAAAGAATCACCTGTTATCTGTATTTTTCTTGCTTTTTGTTTTTTAAGGGTTTTTGTCTGAGGCTATAAGACGTTTGATGAGGTGTAAGAACTATATTTTTCTGCAAGTACAAGGATAAATATTCAGATTGCAATTAGAATTTATGCTTAATTAGTAAAGTTGCTGTAGATTTCAAGATTAATAAAGGCACTAGCCCTGGATAGTTGGTTAGATTTCCAGAAGCAAGCAATATTTCCTCATATTTGAGAAGACCTTAAGTCCAATTAGACCACTATTATCTACCATTAAGGTATATGTTCCCATATTGGACCCTTAGGGTTATTGTACCATGCTTGTCATGAAGAGACTAAATAAGGCTTCAGTCCTTCATCTTCAGAAATGTTGAACCATCAGAAATAGCTTCCTAGTAATGCTTCTTGAAGATAAATGGTCCAATGTGCCCACATGACTAGCTTTAAAAGTAATCGCGCATGTCTAGAGGGATGCATCAGTGACTGAAAGATCTGCCATGTAAGTCTGGTGACTTTGGATCCATCCCAGGAAACCATTTAAAGTTGCAAGACAAATACTGACTCCACACAGTGGTCCACTTACCTCCACATGTGTTATAGAAATCACTGCACCTTTCCTCTACCTCTTTGTCACAATACTTCCAGTAGTAGTAAGTAACTTGTCTATAGTACAAACAATAATACTCAATATCTTTATTGTTGCTTCAAGATGCTAAGGGGAGGGGAGTGAACATTCTTGTGACAATAACATTTGCTCTTTTAGTTTTCTTTTTATTGAAAATAGATTTTTCTCACATATAAAATATACTGATTATGTTTTTTTCCTTTGTTGTACTCCTCCAAGTTTCTCCCACTCCTGTCCAGTCTGAATCCATTCCCTTTTTGTCTTTTCTTAGTAAACAAACAGGATTTTAAGAGATAATAATAAAATATGAGAAAACAAAATATAATAAGGGAAAATAATATTATCACATCAGATTTGGATAAGACATCAAAACAAAATAGCCAAAGAGACGGTACAAGAATCAGAGACCCACATATATACACACTTAGGAATCACACTGAGGACCCTAAGTTTGAAGCCATAACACATATGCATACGATACCTGAACATCTTGTGTATGCTGCTCTCCAGTCTCTGAGTTCATAGGAGCTTTGACCATGTTGCAGAAGAACAGTGGTTCTCAGGCCCCTTTGTGATCAAATGACCCTTTCACTTGGGTTGCATACCAGATATCTGGCATATCAGATATTTACATTGAAATTCATAACAGTATCAAATTTTAGTTATGAAGTAGCAACAAAAATAATTTTATGGTTTGTGGTCATCACACCATGAAGAACATGTTGCAACTTTAGAAAGGTTGAAAATCACTGATTCAAAGTGTCTGCTAACTTTGTGCCTGCCATCCTCTCTGGCTCTTACATTCTTTCTGTTTCCTCTTTCTCTGTGTTCATTGACCCCTTAGGGATGTGGTCTGATGGAGTCATCTGTTTAGGACTGGGAGTTCAGGTACTCATCTGAGTATAGGAGAATGTCATTAGGAGTCATTTTATTGCTACTTTTACTTTTTAAAGAACAGCAATCTTTCTTATAGCCTAGGTCCCTGGGTTATCTGGTCTCTGGTTCATGGTCACCTGAGCAATGTTGGGTATGGGTTCTGCCTTGTGTAACAAGCCTTAAGTCAAGCCACACATTGGTTGATTACTCTCATATGTCATCAAAACCCTCGCATACCTTTTAGACATGACACCAATGTTGATCAAAGACTTGTGGCTGGGTTGGTATTTATGCTTGGTAGTGTGTAGAGTACATTTGTGTACCTAAGATGCTAGAACATAGGAGGGAAGCTTTACGTAGATATCAAATTGACTTCTCCATGTTTACTGAGTTGTGTCTTCAGCCTTAGGGCCTCGTTGTCAATTTCTGAAGAGCAACCTATAGTCTTGGTGACATCTGGTATTGTTTGGATTCCCATAGGATTCCTTTGGCCAACATCTCAATTGTTGTAACCTATTCCTGGTGCTGGAGCATCTTTAAGTTGACAAGAACTATCCTGTTAGAACTCTGTCTCCTCCATTTTAGAAAACTTCATTTAGCTCTCCTACATGTATGTACATATTTTACAAGGCTTCTACTCTATTAGGCTTTATTACCTCTCAAATGGCCCAAATTTTAGCTGTCTGTTCTCAAATTTTCTTCCTTATTCTCCCGTCCTCCACACTTGATTTTCCTATTCTCGTTCCCCCATTTTCCCATAAATATTTACTTTATCTCCTTTTTCCAAATGATGAATATGTGACCCTGGTCCCTTCATCTGAATTAACCTCTGGATTCAAGGATATAGCTTGGTTATCTTTAATTAAACAGCTTATATCAACATATAAGCAAATGCTAAACATATGTCTTTCTGAGTCTCGGTTATTTCACATTGTATGACTTTTTCTAGTACAATCCATTTACTAGTAAATTTCATGTTGTTACCTGTGTTTAATTTCTGTGTAATAATTCATTGTGTAAATATATCTTATTTTCTTCATTCATTCTTCTATTGAGGAGCATCTATGTTGTTTCCAAATACTAGCTATTATATATAAAGCAATAATGAATGTATCTGAGCCAGCATCTCTTTGGTAGGATGAAATTCTTTGGGTATATACCTAAGTGTAATATATCTTGATGCATATTGTTTCACATTTTCCGTAAGAATCAACACTCTGATTTCAACAATGAATAATTTTTTGATGTGTTCTTGGATTCGGTTTGCCATTATTTTATTGAGAATTTTTGCATCGATGTTCATGAGTGAGATTGGTCTGTAAATCTCTTTCTTGGTTGTGTCTTTGTGTGGTTTTGATATCAGGGTAACTGTAGCTTCATAAAAAGTGTTTGGCAATGACTCTTCTGTTTCTATTATGTGAAACACATTAAGGAGTATAGGTATTAGCTCTTCTTGGAAGTTCTGGTAGAATTCTGCATTAAAACCATCTGGTCCTGGGCTTTTTTTTGGTTGGGAGGTTTTTGATACAGCTTCTATTTCCTCACAACTTATAGGTCTATTTAAATTGTTCACCTGGTCTTGATTTAATTTCAGTATATGGTATTTATCTAAAAAACTGTCCATTTATTTTACATTTTCCAATTTTGTGACATACAGGCTTTTGTAGTATGACCTAATGTTCTCTGAATTTACTCAGTGTCTGTTGTTATGTCCCCCTTTTCATTTCTGATCTTATTAATTTGAGTGTTCTCTCTCTACCTTTTGATTAGTTTGGACATGGGCTTGTCGATCTTGTTGATTTTTTCAGGGAACCAGCTCTTTGTTTCATTGATTCTTTCGATTGTTAGTCTTCTCATCCATTTCTTTAAAGGAGTTTTTCACATCCTCTTTAATGGTCTCTATCACTTTCATAATATTACATTTAAAGTCTATTTCTTCTACTTCTTCTGGATTAGGTTGTTCAAGTCTTCCTGTTGCATATTCGCTGGATCCTGGTGTTATCATTTTGCTTTTCAGGTTGTTGGAGGAATTCTTGCATTGGCTCCTGCCCATCTCTTCCTTTGAATGCTGTCAGGGGAGCCTCGGCAGCTTGGTCGGATTTATGTTGTGGCTAACTGTGTACTTGGGGATTTTTCTTGTTCTGTCCTCACTTAGGTCCCCTCAGCACTGGAGTTGGCTCTCAGATCCCCTACTCCCTGAAGTAGACTGTGGTGGTGGATCTAAGGACCCCCTCTGGATGGATCTGCTGGTATTGGATCAGGGCTACTTTCTGTCCACATACCTCACAGATAAAAGGGCCAGCTTGGTATATGCCAGCTCTTTGGAACAAAGAAACCCCTGCAGCCTTGCACTCACCACTTTGTCCCTAAAGCCTCATCCCTGAAGCAGGCTGAGTTGGGAGATCCTGGGAACCCACAGATGGAAAGTGGTGCTTGGGGGCAAGCTGGGGTGAGATAAGTAAGAAAGCCAGTAGCCAGGGAGAAGTCCTTCTGAATAGCCAGAAATTTTAGGAGATTGGAGGGTGCCTGTACTCCCTTCCTGGGGCGTCTGAGCACCCGGGAAGGGACACACTTACCCCTCCAGATGGATCTGCTGATACTGTATCAGGGCCACTTTCTGGTCAAGGACCTCACAGACAAAAGGGGGGCTTGGTATATGCCAGCTCTGTGGAACAAAGAAACCCCTGCAGCCTTGCACTCACCACTTTGTCCCCAGAGCCTCAGCTCTGAAGCAGGCTGAGTTGGGAGATCCCCTCTGGATGGCTACAAGGTTAATTTCAATTATAGTTCCATCATTGTGGATGAGACACAGAGACAGTCACTAGAGAAAGACAATTGGTCACATTGTATCCATAGTTAAAAGTCAGAGCTCAAGAATTGTATGATTATTCTCAAGTTGTTTTCTTCACTTTGAAACATTTAAGGACATCCTGCTCAGAGAATGGTGACTCAATAGTGCCCAGGTCTTCTCACACCACGTAAACTAAACAGGATGATTTCCCTCCAGACATGCCTATAGGCCAACTTCCTATGATTTAGAAAAACTCAGACTCTATCTTGAAGTGAATATAGATAATCGCAAGTTGGCATTTGAATTAAAAATCACACAGTAACAAGATAACCCTACCATTTAAATTGCCTAAAATTTTCAGAAACAATGTCAACACTTTGTCTGGTTTTACAAACCAATCTTGAGAATATACATTGATATTCCTTTAATCATCAGCACACCATGTTCTGTCCTTAATGTCTCTGTGTCTTAATACAGTTGCATATTAAGGTTTATTGTTACACTAGGTCATCACAGATGCTGTGAGTTCATTTGTGTAATAGCCTTGTCATTTTCAGAGACCAGCCTCAAACAGCATTCCTTTGCTTCCTCTAGTTGTTATGTTCTTTCATTGACCTTCTTTTGTGATGGTCCCTGAGGTTTGGAAGGAGTTAAAGTAGATGTCCCAAGATGTCTGTTTGTCTCTATATATTATTTTAGATCACTTGTTCTGAAGTGTCTGATAAGTGACTCAACTTGTTCTTGGAAGACTTTAGATCACATCCCCCCTGCTCCTGCAGTTTTCCTTTCATCTTCTTTTTTTTAATTTATTTTTTATTTTTTTCATACATTGTTTTGTTTTATTTTTTCCATTCAAAAACATAATTAAAGAAATAAAATTTTTCCTTTCTTCCCCTTCTCCCAGTCCCCTCCCAATATCCCCCCTCCCTCCCCCTTCTTCCTTGAAAGAGGGCATGGTGCCCTGCCTTGTTGGAAGTCCAAGGCCCACCCCCCTCCCTCCGGGCCTAGGAAGGAGTGCATTCAAAAAGACTCGAGTTCTCAAAAAGATAATACATGCAGAAGAGATAGGTCCTGGTGTCATTGTTGATGGCTTCTCCATCCGCCAACTTTCGCCGCCACATTCAGAGAGTCTGGTTTGATCATATGCTCATTCAGTCCCAGTCCAGCTGGATTGGTGCGCTCCCATTAGTTCAGGCACACTGTCTCAGTAGGTGGACCAGCCACTCACGGTCCTAACTTCCTTACTCATCTTCTCCCATCTTCTGCTCTTCAACTGCAACTTGGGGGCTCAATCCATTGCTCTGATGTGAATGTGGGTCTCTGTCTCTATCTCCATCCATCGGATGAAATTTCTATAATGGTAATCAAGATAATCATCAATGTGACTATGGTACAAGGCTAGTTCTGGCACCCTCTCCTCTGCTGCCTGAATACCTAGCTGGGGACATGCCCGTGGACACCTGGGAACCCCAGGGCCAAGTATCTTGCCAGCCCTAAAATGATTCTCTTAATGTAGATAGCTTATTCCCTTCTCCAATGTCCACCTTTCTTCCATCTTCACCCTCCCACTCCCCCAAGCTCTCCCCAGTCCTTCTCCCTTCTCCTTTCCCCTCTCCCCTTCCCCTGCTCCCCTACATCCCACCTCTATGCCTGCCCCTTGGCTTCCAACTTTTGCTTGATGATCTTGTTTGCTTCCAACTTCCAAGAGGTTCTGTATATACTTTCTTTGGGTTCACCTTGCTATTCGGCTTCTCTGGGCTTGTGAGCTAAGTGCTTAGTGTCCTTTATTTTATAGCTAGGGTCCACTAATGAGTGAGTACATACCATAATCATCTTTCTGGGTTTAGGTTACCTCACTCAGGATAGCGTTTTCTATTTCCATCCATTTGCATGCAAAATTCAAGATGTCATTGTTTTTTATCGCTGAGTAGTATTCTAATGAGTATATAATCCACAATTTCTTGATCCATTCTTCCACTGAGGGGCACCTAGGTTGTTTCCAGGTTCTGGCTATTACAAATAATGCTGCTATGAACATAGTTGCACAAATGTTTTTGTATGATTGGACTTCTCTTGGGTATATTCCCAAGAGTGGTATTGCTGGATCCTGAGGTAGGTTGATTCCCAATTTCCTGAGAAACCGCCACACTGATTTCCAAAGAGGTTGCACAAGTTTGCATTCCCACCAGCAATGGATGAGAGAGTTCCCCTTACTCCACATCCTCTCCAGCATAGGGAATCATTGGTGTTTTTGATTTTGGCCATTCTGAAAGGTGTAAGATGGTATCTCAAAGTTGTTTTGGTCTGCATTTCCCTGATTGCTAAGGAAGTTGAACATGACCTTAAGTATCTTTTGGCCATTCGAACATCCTGTGTTGAGAATTCTCTATTCAGATCCTTACCCCATTTTTTAATTGGGGTATTTAGAATTTTAATGTCTAGTTTCTTGAGTTCTTTGTATATTTTGGAGATCAGACCTTTGTCCAATGTGGGGTCAGTGAAGATCTTCTCCCATTCAGTAGGTTGCCTTTTTGTCTTAATGACTGTGTCCTTTGCTTTACAGAAGCTTCTCAGTTTCAGGAGGTCCCATTTGTTCATTGTTGCTCTTATTGTCTGTGCCCTGGGGTTTTACATAAGAACTGGTCTCCAGTGCCCACGTACTGCAGGCTACTTCCCACTTTTTCTTCTATCAGGCTCAGTGTGGTTAGATTTATGTTGAGGTCTTTAATCCATTTGGACTTGAGTTTTGTGCAGGGTGACAGATAAGGGTCTAATTTCATTCTCCTACATGTTGACATCCAGTTATTCCAGCACCATTTGTTGAAGATGCTTTCATTCTTCCATTGTATACTTTTAGCTTCTTTGTCAAATATGAGGTGTTCATATATTTGTGGATTAATATCCGGGTCTTCGATTTGATTCCATTGGTCCACATCTCTGTTTTTATGCCAATACCAAGCTGTTTTCATTACTGTAGCTCTGTAATAGAGTTTGAAGTCAGGGATGGTAATGCCTCCGGAAATTCCTTTATTGTATAGGATTGTTTTGGCTATCCTGGGCTTTTTGTTTTCCCATATAAAGTTAGTTATTGTTATCTCAAGGTCTATGAAGAATTTTGTTGGGATTTTGATGGGGATTGCATTAAATCTATAGATGGCCTTTGGTAGAATTGCCATGTTTACTATATTGATCCTTCCAATCCAGGAGCATGGGAGGTCCTTCCATTTTCTGTTGTCCTCTTCGATGTCTTTCTTCGAGGTCTTAAAGTTCTTGTCAAATAGATCTTCCACTTCCTTGGTTAGTGTTACCCCAAGATACTTTATGCTATTTGTGGCTATTGTGAAAGGTGATGTTTCTCTGATTTCCCTCTTGGTTTCTTTATCCTTTGTGTATAGGAGGGCTACTGATTTTTTTAGTTGATTTTGTATCCTGCCACTTCACTGAAGGTATTTATCAGCTGTAGAAGTTCTTTGGTAGAGTTCTTGGGGTCACTTACGTACACTATCATATCATCTGCAAATAACGAAAGTTTGGCTTCTTCCTTTCCAATTCAAATCCCCATGATCTCCTTATTTTGTCTTATAGCTATTGCTAAGACTTCAAGCACTATATTAAAGAGATATGGTGACAGTGGACAGCCTTGTCTTGTTCCTGATTTTAGTGGAATCGCTTTGAGCTTCTCTGCATTTAATTTGATGTTTGCTGTCGGCTTGCTATAGATTGCTTTTATTATACTTAGATATGATTCTTGTATCCCTAATCTCAACAAGACCTTTATCATAAAGGGCTGTTGAATTTTGTCAAATGCTTTTTCAGCATCTAATGAAATGATCATATGGTTTTTTTCTTTCAGTTTATTTATATGATGGATTACATTGATAGATTTTCATATGTTGAACCAGCCCTGCATCTCTGGGATGAAGCCTACTTGATCATAATGGATGATTTTTTAAAATGTGTTCTTGGATTCTGTTTGCCAGTACTTTATTGAGAATTTTTGCATCCATGTTCATAATTGAGATTGGTCTAAAATTCTCTTTCTTGGTTGCGTCCCTGTGTGGTTTTGGTATCAGGGTAATTGTAGCTTCATAAAATGAGTTTGGTAATGACCCTTCAGTTTCTATTATGTGAAACAACTTAAGGAGTATAGGTATTAGCTCTTCTTGGAAGTTCTGGTAGAATTCTGCATTAAAACCATCTGGTCCTGGGCTTTTTTTGGTTGGGAGTTTTTTGATGACAGCTTCTATTTCCTCGCGACTTATAGGTCTATTTAAATTGTTCACCTGGTCTTGATTTAATTTCGGTATGTGGTATTTATCTAAAAAACTGTCCATTTATTTTACATTTTCCAATTTTGTGGCATGCAGGCTTTCGTAGTAAGACCTAATGATTCTTTGAATTTCTTCAGTGTCTGTTGTTATGTCCCCCTTTTCATTTCTGATCTTGTTAATTTGAGTGTTCTCTCTTGCCTTTTGATTAGTTTGGACAGGGGTTTGTCTATTTTGTTGATTTTCTCAAGGAACCAGCTCTTCGTTTCATTGATTCTTTGGATTGTTTTCTGTGTCTCTATTTTGTTGATTTCAGCCCTCAGTTTGGTTATTTCCAGTCTTCTATTCCTCCTGGGTGATTCTGCTTCTTTTTTTCCCCAGAGCTTTCAGGTGTGCTGTTAAGTCACTAATGTGTGCTTTCTCCGTTTTCTTTATGTGGGCACTAAGTGCTATGAACTTTCCTCTTAACACTGCTTTCATAGTGTCCCATAGGTTCGTGTATGTTTTTTCTTTATTTTCGTTGAATTCAAGAAAGACTTTAATTTCTTTCTTTATTTCTTCCTTGACCCAGGAGTGGTTAAGTAGTTGACTGTTCAGTTTCCATGAATTTGCAGGCTTTTTGTTGGTGGAATTGTTGTTACATTCTAACTTTACTCCATGGTGATCCGACAAGACACAGGTGGTTACTCCAACTTTTTTGTATCTGTGGATGTTTGCTTTGTTACCGAGTATGTGATCAATTTTTGAGAAGGTTCCATGAGATGCTGAGAAGAAGGTATATTTTTTTCTGTTTGGGTGGAATGTTCTATAGATGACTATTAAATCCATTTGATTCATTACATCTGTTAGTTCTCGTATTTCTTTGTTAATTTTCTGTCTGGTTGACCTGTCCATTGGTGAGAGAGGAGTGTTGAAATCTCCTACTATCAGTGTGTGGGGTTTGATGTGTGCTTTGAGTTCTAGTAATGTTTCCTTTCCATATGTGCGTTCTTTTATATCAGGGACATATATATTCAGGATTGAGACTTCATCCTGATGAAATAATGCTGCTATGAACATAGCTGCTATGAACATAGTTGAACAAATACTTTTGTAGTATGATTGGGCATCTCTTGGGTATATTCCCAAGAGTGGTATTGCTGGATCCTGAGGTAGGTTGATACCCAATTTCCTGAGGAACCACCACACTGATTTCCAAAGTGGTTGCACAAGTTTGCATTCCCACCAGCAATGATGAGTGTTCTCCTTACTCCACATCCTCTCCAGCATAGGCTATCTTTGGTGTTTTTGATTTCAGCCATTCTGACAGGTGTAAGATGGTATCTCAAAGTTGTTTTGATTTGCATTTCCCTGATTGCTAAGGAAGTTCAACATGACCTTAAGTATCTTTTGGCCATTTGAACTTCTTCTGTTGAGAATTCTCTGTTCAGATCATTACCCCATTTTTTTAATTGGGTTACTTAGAATTTTAATGTCTAGTATCTTGAGCTCTTTATATATTTTGGAGATCAGACCTTTGTCTGATATGTGGTTGGTGAAGATCTTCTCCTATTCAGTAGGTTGCCATTTTGTCTTAATGACTGTGTCTTTTGCTTTACAAAAGCTTCTCAGTTTCAGGAGGTCCCATTGTCTGGGCCACTGGGGTTATATATAGGAAGTGGTCTCCTGTGCCCATGTATTGCAGTCTATTTCCCACTTTCTCTTCTATCAGGTTCAGTGTGGTCAGATTTATATTGAGGTCTTTAATCCATTTAGATTTGAGTTTTGTGCATGGTGATAGATAAGGATCTATTTTCATTGTCCTACAGGTTGACATCCAGTTATGCCAGCACCATTTGTTAAAGAAGCTTTCTTTCTTCCATTATATAATTTTAGCTTCTTTGTCAAATATGAGGTGTTCATAGGTTTGTGGATTAATATCTGGATCTTCTATTTGATCCTATTGGTCAACGTCTCTGTTTTTATGCCAATACCAGGCTGTTTTCATTACTGTAGCTCTGTAATAAAGTTTGAAGTCTGGGATTGTAATGCCTCTGGAAGTTCCTTTATTGTATAGGATTGTTTTGGCTATCCTGGGCTTTTTGTTTTTCCATATAAAATTAGTTATTGTTCTCTCAATGTTTATGAAGAATTTTGTTGGGATTTTGATGGGGATTGCATTGAATCTATAGATTGCCTTTGGTAGAATTGCCATGTTTACTATATTGATCCTACCAATCCAGGAGCAAGAGAGATCCTTCCATTTACTGCTATCCTCTTCAATTTCTTTCTTCAAGGCCTTAAAGTTCTTGTCAAATAGATCTTTCACTTCCTTGGTTAGTGTTATCCCAAGATACTTTATGCTATTTGTGGCTACTGTGAAAGGTGATGTTTTTCTGATTTCCCTCTCTGCTTCTTTATCCTTTGTGTATAGGATGGCTACTGACTTTTTTGAGTTGATCTTGTATCCTGTCACATCACTGAAGGTATTCATCAGCTGTAGCAGTTCTTTGGTAGTTTTTGGGGTCATTTATGTACACTATCCAATTTGAATCACCTTGATCTCTTTATGTTGTCTTATAGCTATTGCTAGAACTTCATGCATTATATTGAAGAGATATGGGGAGAGTGGACAGCCTTGTCTTGTTCCTGATTTTAGTGGAATCGCTTTGAGTTTCTCTCCATTTAATTTGATGTTTGCTGTTGGCTTGCTGTATGTTGCTTGTATTATATTTAGATATGAACTTTGTATTGCTAATCTCTCCAAGACCTTTATCATAAAGGGGTGTTGAATTTTATCAAATGCTTTTTCAGCATCTAATGAAATGATCATATGTTTTTTTTCTCTCAGTTTATTTATGTGATGGATTACATTGATAGATTTTCATATGTTGAACCAGCCCTGCATCTTTGGGATGAAGCCTACTTGATCATAGTGGATAATTTTTTTGATATGTTCTTGGATTCGGTTTGCCAGTTTTTTATTGAGAATTTTTGCATCGATGGTCATGAGTGAGATTGGTCTGTAAATCTCTTTCTTGGTTGCATCTTTGTGTGGTTTTGATATCAGGGTAACTGTAGCTTCATATAAAGAGTTAGACAATGACCCTTCTGTTTCTATTATGTGAAACACATTAAGGAGTATAGGTATTAGCTCTTCTTGGAAGTCTGGTAGAATTCTGCATTAAAACCATCTGGTCCAGGACTTTTTTTGGTTGGGAGGTTTTTGATGACAGCTTCTGTTTCCTCGCGACTTACAGGTCTATTTAACTTGTTCACCTGGTCTTGATTTAATTTTGGTTTATGGTATTTATCTAAAAAGCTGTCCATTTCTTTTACATTTTCCAATTTCATGGCATACAGGTTGTTGTAGTATGACCTACTGAATTTCCTCAGTGTCTGTTGTTATGTCCCCCTTTTCATTTCTGATCTTGTTAATTTGAGTGTTCTCTCTCTACCTTTTGATTAGTTTGGATAGGGTTTTTTTTTATCTTGTTGATTTTCTCAAGGAATCAGCTCTTTGTTTCATTGATTCTTTGGATTGGTTTCTGTGTTTCTATTTTGTTGATTTCAGCCCTCAGTTTGATTATTTCCAGTCTTCTACTCCTCCTGGGTGTGTCTGCTTCTTTTTTTTTTTTTTTTTGTAGAGCTTTCAGTTGTGCTGTTAAGTCACTATGTGTGCTTTCTCTGTTTTCTTTATGTGGGCACTAAGTGCTATGAACTTTCCTCTCAGCACTGCTTTCATAGTGTCCCATAGTTTTGGGTATGTTGTGTCTTTATTTTTGTTGAATTCAAGGAAGACTTTAATTTCTTTCTTTATTTCTTCTTTGACCCAGGAGAGGTTCAGTACTGGTACTGGCTCAGGGCCACTTTCTGGCCAAGGACCTCAAGCCTCATCCCTGAAGTAGGCTGAATTGGGGGCATCCTAGGACCCCCAGATGGGAAGGGGCGCCCAGGGGCAAGCCAGGTGGGATATACAAACAAAGCCTGCAGCCAGGGAGAAGCCCTGCTGAATGGCCAGAGTCTAGGGGATTTAAGGGCACCTGTACTTCCCTCCCGGGACATCTGGCCGGCCAGGAATACACTTAGCACTCCGGATGGACCTCCTGGTACTGGCTTAGGGCCACTTGCTGGCCATGGACCTCGCAGACAAAAGGGTGGGCTTGATAGATGCCAGCTCTGTGGAACATAGAAACTCCTGCAGCCTTGCACTCACCACTGTGTCCTCATAGCCTCAGCCCCGAAGCAGGATGAGTTGGGAACATCCTAGGACTCCACAGATGGGAAGGGGTGCTTGGGGGCAATTTGGGGTGGGTTACATAGAGAAAGCCAGTAGCTGAGGAGAAGCCCTGCTGAATGGCCAGAAAGTTTAGGGTATTGGAGGGCCCCTGTACTCCCTTCCCGTGGCACGTGGCCAGCCTGGCACACACTTACCACTCTGGAATCATCTCCACTCACTGGTTTCTTCCTGAGATTCTTTTTCTCTTTGGTAGAGCATTAAGAATAAAGGAAAAAGATAAAGAAAACATCATGGTCACTGACAATCAAGTCAGAATATGCAGGGACATGTGCTTTTTCAGAAGTTGTGAATCTAATTAAAGGCAAATCTTTGATTACCCAGTTCGGTGGATTACCCCATATATATATTTTTTATTTTTTTTATGAGGCATGGTTTCTATCTGTAACAGCACTGTTTATTCTGAAACTTGCTTAATAGACCAGGCTGGCCCTGAAATCACAGAGATCTGCTTGGCTCTGCTTTTGCCTCCTGAATGCTTGAATAAAAGGCATGTGTCATTATGTCCAGGTTCTTTGCATTTATTAATTTATTAATATTAATATAATATTTATTTGGCACAAGAGTCTTTATGGAAAACCTACTACAATTATTCTTCTAAATGGACATATTATTAAACTGATTCCTAATGACTTATTGTTAGATCCACATATTAACACACTTCTCAACCTTCAGGAGAGGAACTTGTATTTGTGGTAGATGACGATTAATACGGAACCCCTAAACTGGCCAGGTGCATAGAATAAAAGGCTATAGAATTCTTGGCATGAAATGAGCTGTTTACATCACATACTCACTCCCCAAACTCTGGGCTCATTGGAGAAGAGATGGAAGAAGATATGGCACATAAAAAAGCTGTGGATAACAAGGTCTCAGTGTCTTCTGGACACGACCATGTAGTTTCATATGTGAACTTCATAAGCAAGTGAAATTGCATGCCAAAAACCAGTGCAAGCTCAAGCCAGACAAAATTCCAGCATGGAGAGGGGAGGTGGGCATGAAACCCACCCCTAGCCCAGGAGTTATAGCAACTGATAGCTGCTGGGAGAGGGAGTGCTAGTTTTAGAAGTGCTCATACAAGCAAGCAGGCCATGCTCCAGGGGAATGTCACACATCCACATATTAGCACCAGAAATTGAACCTCATCGATAAAAAAGAAAACACAAAGTAAGGTGGGTAGGTCCAGGAGAATTTAGAGCAGGGGAGAAATATGATCAAAGCATATTGTTTGTTACTCTCAAAGAAGTAATACAAATAAAAAAAAACAAGAATCTGAATAGAAAATGATTTTGCCACCTGTATTTCCTCACTTATTAGTTCTTAGAATAAATATAAGATGTGCCTCACTAGGATTACAGCTAGTCACAAAATATATGATCTGTTCTGTCTGTAAGATGCGCCAGGGCAATGGTGGCTCAGAGTGGCTAAAACAATGACTGGGCTGATTTGATGCTCAAGCCACTAGAGGGAGCCCATGTCTGGCACATCCTGGATGTGGCTCATCCTGCTAGGTCAGTCCCTAATGGAAATATCATCAGAGCGTTTTCCTTCTGTGGCTGATGGGAGCAGATATATCCAAATTTTAGGTAAAACTGAGGGAACCAGGAAGATGGTGTGGAGGAAGGAATATAGCATCCAAAGGGATGCAGGTAACCAAGAGAACATGGCCCACAGAATCAACTAAGCAGGGCTCACAGGGGCTCAGAGACTGAAATGACAACTACAGAGACTGAATGGGTCTGAACTGGGACCTCTGCACACGTGCTGCTGTTGTTTAGCTTGTGGTTTTTGTTGGCCTTCTAACAGAGGCAGTAGGTATATCTGACTCTTTTGCCTGCTGGTGGGACCTGTTTTCTCCCCCCAGGTTGTCTTGTCCATGCTTGATAGGAGGGTTTATGTTTAGTTATTGCATCTCCTTAAGTCTTATTCAGTTGACAGCACTGGGAGGTTCCAAGTTTTCTGAAGAGAAATGGAGGAATAGTGGATTTGGGGCAAAGAATGGTGGTGGGGGAGAGAGAGGTGAGACTGCTGTCAGGATATATTTTATGAGAATGGAATAAAAGAAAAATGTGGAATACTTGCCATATGTGCAATGAATGGAGTTGAGTAGGATTCTTCCAGAATAACATGGGCTGTTACTATGTGCACTAGAAAATGCCTTTTGCTTATTTAGATGCTCCTATGGCATCAGAGAATGAAATCCAGGTTTGGAAGTCCTTTATATTCCATAGGTTTTCCATATTAAATTGAAGTTGGACATGTACTGATACATCTCAATTATCATTCTGAATATTTCCTTAAACTTTGCAGAGGGGAAGAACAGGAATCCTCAACTTTTATCTCTTAAAGTTTGCTTGTAAATAGTTCATGTGACTTGTGTGTGAGTGCTTCATCTCATCGGCCTTATGCCATTGAAAAAACTGCAGGGCACTAGGTGCAGGTCATATGTTCAGTGTCTTAACCTGAGACTGATACCAGTGCTTAGTTATTCTGCTTTGCAATGTCTACATTTACAACTTTTAACCAAGCAGTAAATCCCCCCAAAGGGAAAATTTGAAGTCAGGGCCCTTACCTTACAGATAGGGTTTCTATAAAATCTTCATTTCTGCTTTTCTTTCTTATTCAGGTCTCATCACTCTCTCAACAGGAGGAACAGAGCTAGAATGAGCATTTCATTTTCCCTTGTAAGGAAATCAAATTTCCTATCCTTTTTACTTGCAGGGGTCTTGCCACGGACCGGCTCAGGGGAGCCCCTCAGACCGTGGGAAAATCAGGGTCTTGATACCAGGAAGGCACAAGTTAGGCGAATGACAGACAGACACAGCACACAAGGGAGTGGTTTGAATCTGCTGCGACTTTACTGAATTCATATTGTCATTATATAGTATTCAAACAAAGAACAAACCAGAAGGTCACGTATCATTACTTGGCACAGTATGAAGGCTTGTTTTAGTCACATCAGTGATGAGCAGGTGTTAGACATAACATGTCCTTAGAAGGGGAACTCTTATCCTTGGGAACATAAACTTCAAACAAGTGGTTTCATTTTATCTAGGAGTAGAAAGTTTCT
>PVIU01012548.1:0-59536 GCA_004026605.1 Ondatra zibethicus | reverse complement strand
GGAGGAGAGCGTGGTTCTAAGATAGCTGTAGCTTTGGTAGCCAGGGTTTGCCTGGGTATGTTCATCTAGGACTCAGAGATACGAAACAGGAATGGCAGGGCTTCAGGATGTCAGGGAGCAGCACATGTGAAGACCCACACTGGACACAGTGAGAAAAGTAAGGGCAGCATGACCGCATCAGAGTGGTCACGGCTGTGGATGACAAGAGCATTGAGAACAGGTCATAGAGGCTGTGAACCCTAGAATGTGGGTTGGAACTCATTTCCAGTGCCTTGGGGAGCCATTGGAGGACCTGTGAATGGGACCTGAAATAATCACTCTTCTAATAGATGAAGTCCTGGAGCTTAGAGAGGCACCTGGAATGGCAGCAGCCTTTTCTCCTCTCTTCCCCATTGGGTAACTTGTGATTTTTTTTTTAAGAAACCAACTTCTATAGGACTGGAGATACAGCTCAATGATACAATGCTTTCCTAGCATGCCACAGTCTCTGGGTTCCATCCTCAGCATTCAACACCCCCAAAAGAAATCAGCTTGTGTGTCAGTCTCAAACCCTTTGCTCTTGTGGACATTACTTATGGTAGTTCTTTCCTCCAGCGGGAGATTTCCAGAGCAGATTTTTGGGTAGGCAACCTTTTTTTGCAGAATGCTTTGCAAATAATATGTAATAAATAATAAATGCATGATTACTGAATTAAATTTTAGATCAATTTCATTATCGTGTGCTAAAATGTATCTTTTTTTTTTCCAGAGACGTGGAGCTATTTCCTATGACAGTTCTGACCAGACTGCGTTATATATTCGTATGCTAGGTAAGCACAGTTTGTATCAGTGCCAGTTAATTTTGTTGTCATATTATTTGGGATGAGATATCTCTCATTAGGTAACCTTTTCATTACTTTTTATAGCAGAAATTGAAGCCGAGCACCTGAAAACTAGTACTGAATGTGATGAATAAATAGGGGCGTTTTACAGTTAAGACAATGTGGAAGTCTGGTTTAATGGGACAATATTTTTAGTGTATAGCTTTTAACTGTTCTAGAACAGTCTTTGTGGAAAATGGGTTTCTAGAGCTGCTAAATAAAGAAGTGCTGTCAGCGTGGATAGGGACGAGCGTGAGCCATTCCTCTGAGGCAGTCTTCATTTTGTTCTCAGGGGGCTACTGAGAGAGCTTGGTACTTATGCTTCTTATGCATTAGCCCGTTTCACACGTCCATGTAACTGGCTTCATGTGTGTGCTCATTTTTTCCCTCCTGCTTTGCTGGCATCCTCTTCACTCAAACACATCCCTTGCTCTTTACGTCACACTATTAAACATGCATGGTGATATCCCAGTAGGCCTATTTGCTTATCTTTGAGGAGTTGCTTCTGGCTTTTCTCCTCATGTTTAGAGTTCTCTCTCCAGCTTTGAGATACTGAGCTAATATATAGCTTATAGTTCATCTACCTATATTCCTCCTCCGGTTCCTCCACTGACTTTTTATACTCTTAGGCCTAAACATATCCCCGAGTTCTGTTTTTGCTCTTACTCCTTCCTCTTTAATTTGCTTTGTATTTCGTGTCTTACCCACTTCCATTCTGTCCCCCAGCAGGCGTTTGTTCCTCATTTCCTCTTCCCCTGTCTCTTCAAAAAGATGTGTATGGTTCTTTTACCCCTAAAGCAAAGTTCTAAATGTATTTACTCTGTTTCTATGAGTACTTTCTGATGGGTGTATGATGGATACCTTAGACTTCTAACAGGCCTGGGAAGATGTTTTCCACATCTGTAGTCTTACCATCTCAATAGATATTACCTCCATTCTCTCAAAATGTGGTCATTCTTGACTCCTCTTTCTGGCGTGCTCCATGTCTAGTTCATTGACAAGTCCTGTTTGCAGGTACCATAAAAAAACTAGGATCGCACCATCCTGATCACATCACCACCCGATCTAAACCCTGGTTATTGTCTTGCTTCTTAAACTTGTTCCTTAATTGGTCTTGTGAACTGTGGTCTGCACAGCCAACATGAACCTTTTTCGTACATAAATAAAGTCACCTGAAGTCATCTTAACTGTGTGTTCAGAGTATTCTGAGGACCTTTGACCTTAGAGTAACAGCCAAAACTGATGTGTAAGGTCCCAGTGTCCAGTGTGACCCAGCCTGATGCCTCTTTGACCCCACTTTTCCCAAGATCCCTTTCCCAGCACGCCCATCATTCTGATGTTTTTACTTGTCTGTGAACATGCCGAGTATGCTCCTGGCTTAGGGTGTTCATGCTTGCTCTTCCTTATGCTTGGAAACCTCTTTCCTCTGATGGCCTTATGGCTCACTGTCTCGCTCACCGCAGTTCCCTGTCTAGACAGCTCCTCAGTGAGGTCTCCTCTGTTGTGAACGTGGTCGCTGCAGACAGCATTAACAGAAAACTGCTGCTTTGGAACTGTGGCTTTAAGTACTACTTGTCCTTTGCACCAAGGAAATGCAATTTGATCCACCAGAACCCAATTTCTGCTTCCAGAATAACTAAGGTTATTCTTATTTGGGTTTGACTGCAGAATTTAAAATGCCTATGATACAAAGAGTGCCTGGTAATTGGTTGCTAAATTACCTGAAAATCATGTGGGTTTATGTAAGAACAACATCAAACAGATAAAAACAAAGTTTAAGAACTTGCTAAAATTATGTGGGATTCTCCTCTGTATGCTGTGAATGTATTTTATCACCATTGGTTAATAAAGAAGCTGCTTTGGCCTATGGCAGAGCAGAATAAAGCCAGGTGGGAAATCCCAACAGAGATATATAGGTATAGAGGGGAGGTGGAGTCGTCCAGTGCCATGTAACCGCTGAAGGAGACAGATGCTGGAACTTTACCAGTGGGCCACAGCTTCGAGGCGATACATAGGTTAATAGAAATGGGTTAACTTAGGGTGTAAGAGCTAGCTAGGAATACGCCTGAGTCACTGGCCAAACAGTGTTGTAACTAATACAGTTTTTGTGTGATTATTTGGGTCTGGGTGGCTGGGAAACCAAAGTGCAGTCTCCATTTTCACTAAAACCCTGGGTAAGAAGAGAGATTTCTAATTGCATAGTCCAGTGGGAGTTTGCGCACTGTGAAATTGCAGGCTGCATGAGAGTAAATGTGGTTCCTGTGTCCATCGTGTCTGTTGTCAGCCCAGTGTACTGGGCTAGGTAGAGCATCCCTCCTCCCCGTGGTCAGGCTATGCAGAGCATCCGTCCTCCCCGTGGTCAGCCCACTGTACTGGGCTAGGCAGGAGCATCTGTCCTCCCCGTGGTCAGGCTAGGCAGAGCATCCGTCCTCCCCATGGTCAGCCCACTGTACCGGACTAGGCAGACCATCCCTCCTCTCCGTGGTCAGCCCAGTGTACCGGGCTAGGCAGAGCATCCGTCCTCTCCGTGGTCAGCCCAGTGTACCAGGCTAGGCAGAGCATCCGTCCTCCCCGTGATCAGCCCAGTGTACTGAGCTAGACAGAGCATCCCTCCTCTCCGTGGTCAGCCCAGTGTACTGGGCTAGACAGAGCATTCCTCCTCTCCGTGGTCAGCCCAGTGTACCGGGCTAGGCAGAGCAGGCATGGTGGATGCCTGCTTCTTGCTGTGGCTTTTTAAAGTTTTGTTCTAGGATTTTCTTCTGTGAAACAGATTTTGTTTTTATGGCATTTTATGATTATTGGTTCAACCCTATCAGAGTAACAAAACAACCTTTAAAAAACAGATTATTATTAAGGAATGAAATTTTTAGAAGTTTCCTAACACATTCCTTACAAATCAATACTGAAATTTTATTACCTCCTCCAAAAATGTCAATTCTTAACCATTCATTCAGTTTATTTTGTTTGGTTTATTTTTTAGCATGCAGTCATGGGTTTCACTGTGGCATTCCCACATATGTGTCGCCTACCTACCCTTGGGCCATACCAAGGAGTAGAATCCTACCTGCTTCTGTTTGTGCATGAGAAACAGCTTTCTAATGAACTAACATTTATTTTTGACTCTGCCCAGGAGATGTCCGCGTAAGGAGCCGAGCAGGATTTGAAGCAGAAAGAAGAGGTTCGCACCCATATATCGACTTCCGTGTTTTCCACTGTATGTATTTCTCTCCTGTTCACAAAACTAAACTTTTGGTGTTCATGGCATTTAATTTTCTCAGGGAGAAAGACTACAAGGGAGAAAGAGTGCTGTATTATATTCTGACTTTTTAAAAGCATAAGTTTATAAATTATACTGTATTTCTAGATAACGTTGAAAAATAGAGATAACTAGAAGAGGATAATAATTACAACTTTGTTTTTTGATTCAGTGTTTCATGTAGTCCAGGCTGGCCTCGTACTCACTGTGTAACCCAAGATGACCTGGAACTTCTGATATTTCTGCCCCTATCTCCTGAGTATTAGATTATAGGTGTGAGCTACTACACCTGCTCTTTGAGGTGCTGGAGATCACACCTAAGGCTTCATGCATGCCAAGCAAGCACTCCACCAACTGAGCCATGTTTCCAGCTAAACTAGGTTTTAGGTGTTTTTCTTACTAATTTTCTTCATTACTGAGACTTCAACATATTTTATGCAAATAACATTTTGTAATAGTATTTTAGAAGTTGAATGAAGTTGTCATCTTTTTGGTTTGTTTAAAAAATGCTCATAGTATGACATTTTAAAAATAAACATGTGTGTGTGTGTGTGTGTGTGTGTGGATCATAGTGGAGAGAAGGAAATAAAGCAAGTGACAAAGCTCTTAAATACTGAAGGTGTTAAGTCTGGTTTTGGGCTTTTGGTTATGTTTGGTAACGTAAATTAACACTCTAAAAAAAATGAAACCAAACTTGACAGAATATAAAAGACATTCTAAATAATTTAGAATATAAATGAGGTGGAGAGACGAGCCTGGCATTGTTAGTCACCTGTCCCCCAAAGGGTCATGTGCTGGTTCTGAGAAAACGGAGGAGAAGGTGACCAGGCTTCACTAGACACTCCCTGTCTTCATGCTTCTGCCAGGTGTGCATGGGGGCAGGCACAGCTGGTAAAACATCTGTGGTCGAATGACTCCCCAAAGTGCTTCGTAAGGATAGAAATGAGTCCTGATTGCAGCATGCTAAGACGGGCTCTGTCAGGGTGGTTGTGGTCTGTGGCATCTGTCCCAAGAGAAGATGCTGGCGAAAGCATGAGCGGCCTTCCGGTCTTGGCACACCCAGGAGCAGTGCATGGGACACCGGGGCTGCCTCAAAGGGCCCCTCCTTCCTGCTGTAACAGGTGACTCAGAACTACTTGTTCTAGAACATCCACCTTTTAAAACACAGACCAAGAAGTAGTTTAAGCCTAAAGCAGAACATAACCGTGAAAACCAAAGTCAAAGAGAAAACAGCAAAAGTAGTAAAAGAGGCGAAACATATGCCTGCAAAGGGGCAATTACAGTTTGCCAGTAATGAAATCTTTCATTTTCTTTTTGTATCCATCCTCTCCAGCTGGAGCAGCAGCTTGGTGGGGTACAAGGCTTCTGGGTGTCCCGAGGCTGGGGTAGCAGTACTGCTTACACAAGAGGCTGGCAGGAGGGGCTATGAGGTGGGGACCTGCTGAGGAAAGAAACCAAGAGCTAGAAGAGAAAAGAAAGGCCTTAGCTGGGAAGTGCCACGAAAAATAAAGTCAAAGTAGAGGAAACAGGATGCATTAGAGTTATTCTTAAGGCCAGCGTAGTCTCGATACTGCCTAAATGGATATGAAAGAATAATGCCTGCCTAAGAACATTTCAAAGAGCATGTCAGGTTAAATCCGTAATACTGGAAGGCTGATAGATTTTTCTAGAAATGTAAGAGCGCTTTAAGCATTGAAGAAAGTCAGAGTGGTTCATTGCACTAGTAAGAGCAGAGGAGAAGGTACGGGAGTCAGCATAGAGACTCAATTCTAGAGAGCAGAGGAGAAGGTATGGGAGTCAGCATAGAGACTCAATTCTAGAGAGGCTACAAGGAAACGCGTCTATAGGGCCGGGCTGTGCCCCTCCTGGGACTGGTCAGTGCAGCTAATTTCGGCAGAAAACGGCTTGCTGCTGAGTTATTTCTGGTGCCTTCACTGGGGGCATCCTTGTTTGTTGGTGGCATTAAAAGATTTTATTATTGACCAACACTCCAGTAAGAATGTTGCATTTGCTTTTAAAAAGATTTTTTGCTTTACCAAGTTAATTTGCTTGGTTACATTTTTATGATCTGAAATTTGAACTGCTTAAAAACTATCAGTCTTTTCAAACCTCTGAGGTCTCTGTAAAATCCTCCGGTCCTCAGACTGTTGGCATCATCATCTCTCATACATTGGTTTAAGGGTCTTCTCTCTCATACACCCCCAGAGTTTCACTAAATTTAGTAAAAGAGAGGATTTGGGAAATAAGGTAAAGGATGTTGGAAGTTTCAAATAGGAGGCAAAATAGTACATTTTGGTGGGGAAGGATGGAATAGAATAGTAGAGAATAGTAGGAAATTCCTTTTTTGTTTGTTTGTTTTTTTGAGACAGGGTTTCTCTGTAGCTTTGGAGCCTGTCCTGAAACTAGCTCTTGTAGATCAGGCTGGCCTTGAACTCACAGAGATCTGCCTGCCTTTGCCTCTGCCTCCTGAGTGCTGGGATTAGAGGTGTGCGCCATCACCACCCAACTAACTAACTTACTTACTTTCTTCCCTTTCTTCCTTCCTCCCTTCCTTCCTTCCTCCCTTTTTTTTTCTGGTAGGAAATTCTTATATCATTAGGAAACCAAGAAGAAATGACACATAATCTAAAACCAAGAGAAGACAAACTAAATGTGCTGGTGGTGGAGATAAATTTCTAGATTGTTACATATTCCTCTTAGGAGTTAAAGATTGCCAGATTGGATGATAGTGAAGTGTATAGCCAGTAGGCCTGTGTGTATGTCCCACCAAGCCTGAACTGCCACAGCCTTCAGGGCTAGCCATGATTTCTCAGGGTTCTTCCTTGTAGAGTTTTCATCTCTTCATACAAGGTGGAAGTGCCTGGTTTAGTTCTGTGGAGGCAAAGTCGTTCCTTGTCTCTGCTCCTTGTGAAGTGCCCTTCTGCTCAGACACCTGCGGCTGTCTGCTCGTTCACTCCCTGGGGTCTTGGACTTGCTAAAGGCACCTGCCCGTAGTTACCCTTGCAGGGTGGGCATCCGTCAGGGATACCCAAAGCCTTTAAAGGGACTCTAATACTTCTTTTCTCTTACATGTATAATTTAAAATAATACTACTTTTACAGTGACATAAAGACATGCATGCTGAAAAAGAACTAGCTGGATTATTTAAATTCCGCATGTAGGTGTATTATTATATTCATTGCAGCTAGAATTTTTTGTCTGCAGCTTAACCTACTTTTCTGTGCACCTCTTTGCTTTTTTCCTAACTCTTTTATTTCCCTGCTGCAAAATTCTTGACTGTTTTTTCCCTTTTCTACTTAAATTGAGCCCATTAGTAAGTCCTGTGTATTTTTGTGTTCTTACGTTGCAGTCCTGTTTATCTCTCCTCTGGCCGTCCTGAGCCTTCATTGATTACCAGTTTGTAGGTCTTCTGGTATTTTTCTAACTTCTCCTGTTAGGGTTTCTGTCTCCCATATTCTCTGCTTAGCACCCAGGATCAGGTCTTCTCAACAGGGAGAAGATAAGATATAGGAAAGAATCACCAACAGGCTAAGGACAACAGTGTTAGCAGAGTACGGGAGCTGGGGACCGCAGTGTTAGCAGAGCGTGGGAGCTGGGCTGGTCTGTAATTTTATATTTTCTGTGCTGTGCCTCCATCTGCTGATTGCTTTTCAGGTGCTGCAATTATTTTTAACTTTTAGATTATATATTTTCCTCTGCATTGAGTAAATTTCCTTACTAGATTTTCCTAGAAATGAGACATCCAGACATTGAAATGTTGAGCTTTTCTTCTGTGTATGACTCATTATAAACCCTGCTTGGGTTCACATTCTGAAGGTTAATTCTCCTGTCATCTAGTTTAAGCCAGATAGCTACGAGTTGGGGGAATGGTTAGAGGCTCCTAAGTTTTAAAGCACCTCACTGCTAATCAGTCTTACCTGGACAGCACTTTTCCCCGCGGGACCTCTCGTGTCTTGGCTTATCTCTTACCATAATCCTCGCTGTCAGAGTAGGATTTACCATAGGCCTTCCTACCCAGCATTTTTTTTTTTTATTTTAAAGAGACTTTCTCGCTGGGTGTGGTGGCTTATGTCTGTGATCCTAGCACTCAGGAAATGAAGGCAACAGGCCAGTTTGAGGCCAATCTGGGTTGCATAGCAAGGCCCTGTCTCAAAAATAAATAAATCTTCCTGAAGGTGAAGGCTGAGAGATTTAAAAAAAAAAAAAGAAGAAGAAGAAGAAAATCGGTAACAGTAAAGTACCTATAGTCCTAGCAATTGAAAGGCAGAGGCAGAAAGTTCAGGGGTTCAAGGCCAGTTTCAGGTACTTGCCAAAAGAGGCTGCCCTGGGCTGTCTGAGACCTTGTCTCACCTCCGCTGTATCCCCGGTAAAGGAAAGGAAATCATTTGAGCACAGAAGCTTATTAACTATAATAAATAACCAACCGTACTAAACAAACAGATTCCTTTCTGACTGA
Organism: Ondatra zibethicus; assembly: GCA_004026605.1. Lineage (NCBI taxonomy): Eukaryota > Metazoa > Chordata > Mammalia > Rodentia > Cricetidae > Ondatra > Ondatra zibethicus. The sequence goes on along the minus strand of PVIU01012548.1, from coordinate 50,964 downwards.
GGAAGTTCAGCAGACAATGACCTGAGACCCAGGCTAGAAGTTAGAGTTCTTCCAGACCCTTGAGGACAGTATATTAATATGCGGTAAGAACCCCCAACGTCTTCCGCCAGACTTCACCGCCAGAACCAGAAGTGTACACAGAGGGATAATCAGATATAAATGTGTAAGTCCATCAGAGGAATCCACGTTTGCCTGACTTGCAATACCAATGCCCTAAATGATGGCGTTACTGAATCATTTAGAGAGAAAAATGTGATATAATTAAATTGGTCCTTTATATAAAGTCATAGGCTTATATTCAGATCATGTATTTGTTAATTAAGTTATAGTAAACCAGCCCTACAGTTATTTATAAAATACTGGGAGAATTTAAATTTGAAGAGACTTTGAATTCTTTTAGTTCATGGCCAGGGAGCAGAGCGACTCTAACGATTGAGGTCCTCTGCCGAGACATGCCTCCCAAAGATCTGGACCAGCGTGGCACCTTCACCGTAGGAAGCTGCTTTGCTGGCTGACGTCTGTCATTTAGGTCAGTCTTTGTTGATGGCAATGTCACAGAGAAGCTTTTAGTCTTCATGTCAAAATTTAAACATTTCCCCAGATACCTCTCACTCGAGGTTTTCTGCAGCAGTCTTTGCATTTTATGATCTTCGTCTTTGTCTTGTCTGTTGTAGCTCAGAAGGTATCTGTTATATGTGTTTGCATAAGCTTAAGGAAAGGCGCGTTTGTAAGTGAGTCATTATTGATACTGGAAGAGAATGTGGGGAGGCGGCAGTGCTGGGTGACAGTGGCCTGGAGCTCGCGGCTCTCTAACATGTCCCCCTGGCTTGTCCTCAGCATGCTTGTTCTAAATTGTGACCGCCTCCCCCTCTCTAGGTGTTTTCAGGTTTCTGCTTAAAAACAAAAAACAAAGCAAAAACCAGAGAGATGACCAAGAAGAAAGGGCATTTCTATTTCCTTCTTCTAAATGCAGTAGACTGGAGCCAAAGTCCCAAGTAACTACAGAGATTTTATTTTCCCCATGTTCTATTGGCCATATGTAGCTGGTCTCTTCAATTCACTGGACATGATAATATAACTGAATTCCATGTTGATTTGAGTGTGTGTGTCAAGGACGTGTCTCAGTTCCGTGCTCACCCTGTAATCATGAGTTTAGATCCTTAGCACCCTCATAAAGAGCGAGGTGTGGGCGAGCACGTCTCAGATCCCAGAACTAAGGAGACAAGAGGACCCTAGGGCTTGCTGTTCAACCATTCGAGTAAATGGGTGAGCTCTAGGCTCAGCAAGAGACCCTATCTCAAAAATAAAGTTGGAAGGACTAGTGGTAGTGTGTGCCTCACATGTAGAGGCCCTGTGTTCAACATCACCATGACCAAAAATAAAACAAAGTGGAGAGCCATTGAGAATGGTATTTGACCTCTCTCTCTCTCTCTCTCTCTCTCTCTCTCTCTCTCTCTCTCTCTCTCTCGCACGCACGCACGCACGCACACACACACGCACACACACACACACACACACACACACACCGGGAGGGGAGAAGCATGTACACACATATACCGGATGACCCTTTGTTTGCTTGAAATCCAGCCTCCCTTTCCTTTGTTCCTTAAGAATTGTCCGTGAGGACATAGCTCATTGGTAGAACTTTCGCTAGCGTGTGCAAGGCCCTAGTTTTGTTTCCCAGTACCTCAAATAATACAATTACAAACCTGTTCGGCTTAGATTCTGGCGTGCTTGTTAAATCATAATGGAGGTTGACAGCTTGACTGTTCCCTCCTTGGGATTTGCCAAAGCCCATTGACGTCACCAGACAGGGGATGTGGTTTCTGCGACGTCTGGACGATGTAACACATGGAATGCTTCCTTACTGTTTCCATGTCTGCACGGATGCAGTTATTGGCATTTTTTTCTCTTGTCTCACAGTACTATTTCAGCCCAGGTAAACGTCTTACCCATTATCTCTGGCTCTGTTCTTTTTCCTTCAGTGCCGCCCCCCACCGGTGCTGGGGAGCAGGGGCATTTGCACATTTGCACGGTAGCCTCGGAGCTCTTGGTTTTAGGCTTTCACTTGTATTTATTTGTTCACTCCTCACCAGCTGCTCCTGCTCATGCTAGATACTGGAAGTGTTTTTATTGCGTTGAATTGACTGTAGCTATGTGTCTTCTACCAGTTAGAGTTAGAGGGTCTTATTTACAGTTCCCCAGAGATAATCTTTATTAGCTTCACCCAAGTTCAGATACTTGCTGCTTTTCTTTTGAGTTGAGCCTTTTACCTTGTCTTTATTACAACTGCCTGTTGGAACATACAAAACTCTTTCCCATAGTTCCTCAGGTATATTGGCTTTGGGTTGTTTCCTATTATTGTAACAAGGCTGTGTTAGGCTTAGTTTGTTTGCTTCATACTTACATGATATGAAAAACATCTGTGTCTCTGTGTGCCTTGGGCTTTCCAGTTCGGATCAGGCTGGTTTCATTGTCTTAGGTTAACTTGGCTTCTGTGTGCAGCAGCTGTACAAGGGCGTCTGCTGTATTTAGCAGCTGCTGGTGCTTTCTGCCTCTTAAGCCCTGATGTTTGCTGGGCACTTTGGTCACCTACCCCGCTGTCTTTGCTTTCCTCCCCACTTTCCCACTGGCCATCATTACCTTCCTATTCACAGGCTAGTTTGTTTTGGTGATTGATTGGTCTGCTAAGGAATCTCTCTGTCTTCTCTAATTTGGTGTCTTACTCAAATGTTAACATCCAGCCTGCACTTGTAGCTGTGCCATTACAGACCGAGGCAATACTCTGAAGTTTCTAAGGTGGTTGACTCCTGCATATTAGTGTTTCTTGAATTCACAGAGCTGTCAAGGCTGGCAAGACTGGTACAGTTGCTGAAGGTGCACACGGCAGCACACTTGTTCACGCACACACACACACACGCGCGCGCACACACACACACACACACACACACACACACTGTGTTCTTTTTTCCTACCAGTGACCCGAGTTCCTACCCCTTTTAGTATTAGTCCCGTACCAGCTGGTTCTTGTGGAGATGAGCTGGGCCATGTTGATGCACTAGGGAATGTCACGCTAGTTTCCAGAATGTTCTCAGACATCTGCATTTAAGAGCCATTGGTTTTCATTGCCTTGTCTCAGACTTGGAAGAAGTGAGTATTCTCGATATCTTGATAGCTTCATTGCATAAACTAAGGGGGTTGATATGGGTCCGGTTGAACGGTGTTGCTCTTCTGGACCCGGCAGAGCTGGAGCAGCTGACACTCACCGTGATGGGTTTACAGCTGCTCTTTGAAGGAAGTGTGCACGAAAGCTCCGTGTTTCCTTCCCCTTCTCCCCCAGCTCATTGGTAGGGAACTAAGAATCTCATGCACATAGCTAAGTTCAAGGCCCGAGCCTTAAGCAGCACATGTTCCAGCCTGAGGAGTGAGGACACCTAACAGCAACAATCCCGCCTCAAAGAGTTTTGCATCTCTTATTTAATTGTTAAATCATCAGAATGAACATTAATTCTGTGAGCTGAGCCTGGGTTGTAAGAATTGCTTGAGGGGAAGGTACTGGTGATGCATTTCATACTTATACAGTTGATGTCGTTGAGATTGTGAGGGGCCCACATTTCTATAGCAAGCCTGTACTACATACTCATTTTAAAGTCCTGAGACTATTTTGAAATCTTGTAAATGTGCAGTTGGCTCTGAAGTCCTTACATATACAGTGCTTTTCAGCATTAAATATGGAACCATGAAAAAGAAATCTGGTCTTAAAAATTAAAAGTATATAAGTCTGTGTGCTTAAAGTATTTCATGTTTATCATTATCATCTTAATATAAATATAGCCTATACTTTATATTTATTGGGTGCTTGCTTCTTTCCAGAGCTGTGCAGAAACACTCTGTGTGTTCTCTCATTGGTCTCTGCCTTTAGTTCTCAGAGGCCTGTTTGCCTGATAAAGAACTGGGGACCATTCAGAGACTTTGAATAACCTGCTTTCTGTCCCAAAGCCAGTGACAGAGCAGGGATCCGGGCTTGGATGAGTCCTTATTCGAAACCCATCTTTTCCCACCCTGCCATCTTGTCTCTTCACTCAGCACAGACAGCTGAAGACGATTGCTCATCGCAGCCTAGAGCAGTGTTTCCCCATCTGGCCATATATGCCAAGTCTAAATTCTTCTAACAAAGCCTGCCCTACAGATGCATTTGCTCTTTTTTTTTTTTTTAATAATTGACTTTCAGATGTGGCTTTTACATAACTTTTTTTTTTGATGGAAACTAAGGGAAGGAAAGGAAAAGTTAGAATAACAGAATGTGCTTGGAATTTTTATTCACTGTTTGTTCAACATAGTATTGACCTAGATGAGCGCTAAAACCTGAAAGCACTTAGTTATAAAAATGAAGAACTGAGCAGTAATTTCCCATCCTAACTCCTAGATGTGTCTGATTTGTGCAGAGCCAGTGGTTACAGTGCGCCCCCTTGTGGATTACTGAAGCAGTGGTCTGTTTTAGGAGTAAGGGCCTTTGTGAGGGACATTTCTAATCTAATAGCTGTGCCCTGCTGGGTGAGGTTTGTGTAGTAGAAAAGTGTCTGCAGGAGAGTCCGGAGCTCATTGTAGCCCATTGCTAGCCCCTTCCTCAGCCTGCGGCTTGTTCTTCCTCTGTGCTTTCTGATATGATGAGGGAAAAAAGAACGGCATGTTTTTTAAAAATCACTGCCTGTTCTCTTTATTTTTTTTGGTCCAGAAAAGTGGAAAAAAGGACACAGTGCCCATGCCCATTAGCTTTGGTGGTTCTGGTGTGTCTGTTTGGGGCTATGGCTCAGGCCAGTGCTCTCTGATAATAACGTGAGCTTCTTATGCCAGCGGCTTTCCGAGCTCTATCAGAATGTAGCTAACTGAAAACCAGAACAAGCCTGGGAAGCAAGGAGCCCAAGCTAATGATGGCTGAGCTTTATAAGTTAAGTTTAATCTGCTGTCTGTCGGGCTGTGAAGTGAATGCTGACTCACTTCGTGCTACAGAATGAGCTCATCAGGGTATTGCTAATAGGGTTGGGATTTTGTGTAATTTGGCCAGAGGGTGAGCTTTTTAGTAATTATCCAAATGAAGGGTACTGGATTCTTCCCCATTCCCAAATGCTGCCTCTTTCATATAGTCCTAAATGCTATTATTCTTTCAGCCTGAAATCTCCCTCTACTGGGGCATCAGGTGTAACTAGGTTGAAAGAAAAGCTGGGTGCAGCTTTCCCAACTCAAGCCTTATTGGTTGCCCCAGAAGATGTCTCTTTCAGAGTTTTCAATGTCAGGACCTCTCTTCTAGTTACTATGGAGACATTGTGTTGGGCTGGAGAGATGGCTCAGCCGTTAAAGGCTAGGCTCACAACCAAAAATATAAGAGACATTGGGGGGGGGAGTGAGGAGGGAGGTGGGCAGAGGGTGTCCAAGTGTGAAGAAAGTACACATTTCTAACAGTGTTACAGTGATGGGTGTTTTATTATTGATTTATAGTTCCCAAACCCTTTATTAGATTGTATTTTGCAAGCTCTCCCAGGACAATTCTAGAAACTTCTTTATTTCACTTACAGAAATCTCATTCTCTAGCAAGGCCTGTGTTAGACATTAGTGGCACATGCTTTTTCATTTGCCCTACTTCTGAGGATTTCTTGTAAGGGAGTCGGGCTGTATAGAGGGATCACACACAACACTTACCATTACAGGATTCTTTATGAGAAAAGTGGAAATTTGAAAAGGTTTAGCAGGCACCACCTTCCCTGCACCTGCAGTCTCTCACACACTAACAAAGACTTCATGGTCTTCCTGCTTCTGCAGCGGATGGGAACAAAGACAGAGACCCACAGCCAGACACTATGCTGAGAGAGAGAGCCCTTGGAACACTCAACTGTAAACGTGTGTCTTCATCAATCCCTCCTCTCAGAGCTCGGGGAGGCAGAAAAAGTGTAAGAGGCAGAGGGGACAGAGAGCAAGGCCCTTTGCATTGACATGAGCAAAGCTCCTATGAGCTCACAGAGACCGAATCAGCATACACAGGGCCTTCACGGGTCCGCACCAGGTCGTGTGTGTGTGTGTGTGTGTGTGTGTGTGTGTGTGTGTGTGTATCATGGCATTCAGTTTAATGTTTTTATGGGACTCCTGAGTGTGCAAATGAGTTGTCTCTGATTCTTATGCCGTCTCTCGGACTCTTTTCGTTCTATTTGTCATGTCCAACTCTGATGTGATAGTTTCTGTCTTACTCTACTTTATTTTGTTATATTTGATATTCCTTAGAAGGCTGTCCATTTCTAATGAGAGACAGAAAGGGAGTGGACTTGGATGGGAGGGGAGGAACTGGGAGGAGGAGAGGGAAAGGAAACCATAACCAGGATATTTTGTATGGAAAAAAGAAAATATAAAGACAAAACTTATGGTCTTCCTTTGTGGACCACTTTGATTCTTTCTTGTTTAATGTATTTTTGAGTTTTTAGTGGTTACCTTGAGAATTACAAGCAGAATCTTTTTTAAAAAAATGATTTTTTAATTTTTGATTGTGTTTGTGTCCCAGTGCCCAGGAAGGAGTTATGGGCGACTAGGACTAGTTTGTTTGTTTTGCTTTTTGGGTCTTTTTACTTTTCAATAAAACAGCCTGGCAAGAGAAGCTTGAGGGAGTAAAGGCTCAGTCCAGCTCCAGGCTACAGTCCGTCATGGCAGGATGCACGGCGGGTTTCAGGAGTCTGAGCGCACGCATTTCCTCCCCCGGAGTCCAGAGGCAGAGAGCAATGGCGGCAGCAGGGGCCCAGCTCCCTTCCCCACCCTTTTCCTGTCCACCGTTAGCTGGGTCTTCTGGCATTGGTTAACTCTGTCAGGATAACACCTCCCACACAGGTGTACATGAGGGTTTATTCTCCCACATGATTCTAGATTTTTTTCCAATTAGCAATTAATACTAATCATCATAGGTTTGAAGGCCAAAAAAGAAAAAAAAAAGTGAGGATTCGTTCCACATAGAAAGCAGCCAGGAAGGTCAGACTCCTGCTGTGAGAGCCACAGAAGAACACCTTATCCTGACCAAGAAGGACCTTGTGAGCACCTACACCTAACATCGGTCTGCGGACGTGTCCACGCATAGTAATATGTAGTTGAAGAGAGAAGACAGTTTCTCTGTAATAGAGACTTTCCCACCACAAATTTCATAGTCATATTGTGGTACTGAATAAATGCCAGAGAGGGAGAAGGAGAGACAAGCCAAGGTGAATGAGAAAGTAGAGGAACTGACTAATTAGTATGACACGGGAGCCAGCACACACACAGAAACTCATTCCTGAGTGCATCCGGAAGACTGAGTAACACAGTAACTTTTAGATGGTGGAAGGAGTGAACTATGGAGCTGAGGTGCAGCGCTAAATAACCAAAGTCTCATGTTTCCTTTGGTGCCCAAAGAATCTGGGTTATTCTGCCAGTAGAGGGAAGAAACACTTGCTGCATTCATTGAAAGGACACACTGTATCCAGTGAAGAGCCAAGGTCCCCAGAGCTTTTCGCTTTAGAGAGCTTTTTATTTTTATCCTTTACAGCCTTTCCAAGATATAAATAAATTTATTCCTTGTTCTTTTTCTTATAGTTAAAATTATCTTTAAAATATTCGAAACTATCTCAGTAGGAGTTGAGACTGTTGTTACTGTAGTTGTCTGTAGCTCCTGTGTGACTGTGATTCAGCTTCGGTGTGTGTGCTTGCTTCCAGTTTCATGTTTATATAGTGTGTTGAAGCAGCAGAATGAGAAGTAGTAGTTAATGGAAATTAAATTTTAAAACTGATTCTAAATCCAGATGCTCTCCTAGCTTTCTAAAGCCTGTCAAAGCTGACCCTTACTCTTTCTTAGTTCCTCAATCCAAAATAGAGATAAAGTACCTTTCCTAGAAAGAACCGTTTGTGGCAGTTAGTGAGTTTAAAAAATATGTGTATGTGGGGCTGGAGAAATGCCTCAGCAATTAAGAGCACTGGCTACCCTTCAAGAGGACCTGGGTTCAATTCCCAGCACCCACATGATGGCTCACGATTGTCCTTAAGTCCAGTCCCAAGAAAGCCAGTGCTCTTCTGACCTCTTCCGGCACTGAGCACACCAGGTGCACATGCATCCGTGCAGGCAAAATGCCCATACACACCAGGTGTGCATGTATCCATGCAGTCAAAGGGCCCATACATACCAGGTACACATGTTTCCATGCAGGCAAAGTGCCCATACACACTGGGTACACATGTATCCATGCAGACAAAGTACCCATACACCAGGTGCACATGTACAAAGTGCCCACACACAAAAAAATAAAGGACAAATTTAAGTGCTTGTATGTAACACATTTTAAGGACTTGCATGGAACTTGGAATGTTACGAAGGCAGCCTCTGTGGGTTTCGCCTGGTTTTCATAGCTACTCCCTCTCTTTCAGCTCAATCTGAAATTGAAGCATCAGTCTCCGCCAGGAACATCAGAAGACTACTAAGTTTCCAGCGCTATCTCAGATCCTCGCGCTTTTTTCGGGGCGCCACAGTTTCTAGTTCTCTAAACATTCTAGATGACGATTATAATGGACAAGCCAAGGTTTGTACAACTTCCTCAGAAAGATTTGAGTTGCTTCATAAGTTACTGGAGCCACCTCCCAAAAATGCTGACTTAGATACCTTTTTCCTGTTTGTAAGTAGGTGTAACAGAGCAAGGAAAATTCTGAGAAATGTAGTGAATGCATTTGCATTTATTATAACATTAAGTAATGAGTGATCAGCAGAACAGTTACTGTAATCTGGCCGGAGTTTGTTGCTGTTGGGGGTGGGAGAGATGGCCAGATCTGCTGCCTCCCTGTTCTAGATACGGAAGCTGGATCTGCGCAGTGTAAGGGTCAGAGTTCACCTGATGGTTCAAAATCCCAGGGAGATGCTTCTCTCAGCCACGTCCTCACCAAAGCCAGTATTTGTAAGAATTATTTCCTTCACCCCTACAGATGTCACAGGAGATTTCTTAGTAGGATTGAAGTGAAATAGACTTGTTTTTTATCAAATAGGATTTTATATAATCTTGAATTTTAATTTATTTGATTTTTTTTTTTTTTGCTTAAGTTTTGTAGGGCAGATTTTCTAAACTTATGTAGTTTGGTCCTGGGGTATGTTCTCTGAAGTCATATTAAAGTTTAAAGAAACGAGCATTTCCCCGCTTGAGGAGTCAGTGGGAATTGTTGATCCTTTGACAGTTAAGCTGCTCCTGACGTCTGCTGTTTCGGTGGGAATATTAACCCGTGTGGTGTTGCTGGCTGTGGCCGCTGTGATTTAAATCTCCGCTGGTGTCACCCTGGTGTCACTGTGGTGTTTGTTCATTGTTGTGCACCACAGTGAATCTGGGGATACAAAATAAAGAATTTTACTGTAAAAGTCCACAAAATATGAACTTAGGTAGATTTGTTTACCTCAAGTACATATTATCCTAAAAGTTAATTGATCAATTCTATCGATAATTTTGAATGATAATTTAAGATCATCAGAAAATACCCCATAATTCAAGGGTCTTTAAAAAAAAAAAACTAGTTAGCAAGCCAAGTGTGGTCATGCACTCTGGAGGCAGAGGGAGACAGATCTCTGAGTTTGAGGCCAGCCTGGTCTACATACTGAGTTCCAGGATAGCCAGGGCTATATAGTGAGACCTTGAATTGTGGTGTGGTGTGGGTTCTGTGTCCCCCCCACCCAAGTCCCAGACGCCCGACTCCTCAGTTCCCATCGTAGCGTTCCGCTCTAGCTGAGCAAGTTAGTTACATCTGCCTGTTTCCCTGGTGTATGTGGGGATTGGCGACGAGGCCTACTTGGTTTGTTAGTGAGGACTCAGTGGCCATTATGACTTCTTGGCCAGTTTTAAAATCTGGTTTAAGAGTATGCAGCATATGGTCTATATGCTGGTGAATTGTTTCAGAATTCTCTTAAGTTTATAGATCATAGGAACGGGTTGAAAGACTGACCTGACCTATACATAATTCACTGAAAACAAAATAATTTTTTTCAAACGAAGTTTATTTCTGTAGATACTTTTTGAGCCAGCTGGAAAGTCTTAAGGAAAAGGAGAATGAAGGGGCGCACCTGTAATCCCAGCAGTCAGGAGGCTGATGCAGGGGAATTGCCATGAGTTGTGGAGCAGCCGGGGCTGCATAGTGGAAACCTGCCTCAAAAACTAGAAAATAGCTTTTCCGGGGGTAATGACCCCTACAAGGACGCGCCTCTCGTGGAGGATCTCCTTCATCCCTGTCTGGAAGAGGAGAAGGGGAAACACAAGAAAGGTCACCTGGTGCAGAACCCCAGTTCTTACTTTATGGACGTGAAATGCCATGGATGCTGTAAAATCACGCCGTCTTTCTTGTGTGCTGGCCGCTCCTACAGGTGGAAAAGCAAGGCTAAGGACACCTGATTTAAGATGAGTGGGAACCATCCCAATAACACATTTTGGATTAAGTAGAAAATAAAATGAACAAAAGCCAGTTGTCCTTAGTGTTCCTCAAAGCAGATAGGCCACGTTTCATTTCCGTGAACTTTGTTCTGGACGGGCTGGAGAAAGTGGATGTCACTGAGGTTAAATTACAGTAGAAATGTTTGCTTTTCTTTTCAGTGTATGCTGGACAAAGTTGGAAATTGGAATTTTGATATCTTTCTGTTTGATAGACTAACAAATGGTAAGTGAAGCATTTGACTTACTGGAGTAACTGTGGTCACTGGATTCCTGTGGAGAAAGTTGAACGTGCTGCATGCATCCCTGCTTTCATTCACTTAGGCTGTGAACCCAGTGCCAGTGTTTTGTCCTTGTTAGTGACTTTTCAAAAAGCCAGCAGAAATCATTTCACTAATTTTTGCTTTTATTATTAGTTCTTGACCGTAATCAGAAGTCACCATGACTTGGCTAATCGGCAGTTATACAGCCATTTTTTAATAACTCAGACTGACTCTCACTGTAGTCTTGATTTTCCCGTTCAAGTTTCTTTAACGTGCGACTGTCACAGTGCCATCTTTGGACACAGTATTCCCGTGTGGGGTTACCCCAGAGGTGTGGTTGACCAGTTGGTCTTTCTCAGGCTTTTCCGCCATCTTCTGCAGAGGCTCAGCATGTCAGCAGCCTCGCTCTGACCCTGCCTCCCATGCTGGAGAAGAACCTGTATCTCAGGTGGGGCTCTCAGACTCTATAACAAATAACAGTGGTTTAGAGAAACTTCTCACAGGTCATTCTAATCTGCCCTGCCCCCAGCCCGGTTTATGTGATGTTGGCATTGCCTTTTCTTTTTACTCTCTTTGGGATCCAAAAGTCGATCCTATTTGGAAACCTTTTTTATTTAGAATAAAATCTTTGGCAGAATTCTTGGTGACGCTAGCTGTCTCTGCCCCTTTTGTCTAAGTAGATTTTTTAAATAAAACGACACACAGAAGTCAGTGTTTCTGTTGGGCAGGGTGGACTGCCGTCTGTGCCCCCTGCTGTACTCTGAAGATACCTGCTTTTTCTTTTCTTCTGAACACGTGTGTATGTACTTATGGAGCTGGGTTTGCACAAGTCGGAGTGCACACGTGGAAGCCAGAGGACACCTCGCTGAAGCGGGTTCTCTCTCCTGAGCCACTGGCTTCCATCGGTCGAGTTTGCATCTGCAAGCCCCTTTACCCACTGAACCATCTCACCGCCCTGCTTTCCTTAATTCACTTTGGATGAAGAAACACAGCTCTGTGAGTCCTGCTGCTGCTCGCTGAGTGTCCCTTTATTTCCTCTAAGCAGTGGGGGCAGAGAAAAGGCCTCTCCACACCCCTGCTTGACTCTGCTGCTGACAGGAAGCAGATGAGACTGGTGCGCTGTGGTGAAAAGCATGAGGTTTGCCTCTGCCCGCAGAGGCCTGGCACCCCTGCCTTTTTGTTCCTCCCCGTGCCCTGGGGGGTTGGGTGTCCTGCTGCTCTCCCTGCCTCCTAGCGGGCAGCCCTTCTGGGAAAGCACTTGGCCTTCCTCCCGGCCTTGTTTTTCTCTTTCTCTTTCTTTTCTTTTCTTTCTTTGTAAAATACAGACAGGAAATATTAGGTGGCCCGCCTCCTGCAAGATTTGGGAAATTCTTCCTTCCTAATTCAGCACAAACATGACTTCAGTTCCCGCGAGGTAGATGCAGATGGAGCAGTACAGCCATAACAGTTCTGCAGGCCAGCCTTATAAGCTGGTAGCTCGTAGCCTGTTTGGGGGCTAGTCGGATGCCTGTCATTCATTGACGTAGTTGGTTGCTCTTTTCTAAATTTAATTTTAAAAAGTATACAACCTGCTAGTCAGAGGCCAAGTTCTGTCGGCCACAGTTGCTGTCAGTCCCCATCATTGACCCCCCTTCCTTAGACCACGCCCCTTGAGTGGGCTTTTTGGAGAAGGTGGCTGAATGGCTTGGCCCACGTGAAACCGCCTATTGTTAGTCACCCACCTTTGCTTTCATTGGAAGTAACAACAGCCTCTTGGGAGCCATAGAGATGATCTACTTGAAGAAATGTAATTGAACAAATGGGCAGGAAGAATAGTTCTTCAGCTTGCACTATGTGGTTAGAATGGTTTCCTTTCAGAACTAAAATTCTGTAAGATTTGTGTTCACCATATCCGAGTGTCCCCTTCTTACTTGATTCAGTGGTGTTCTGTATTTCCTACTCTAGTACTCTCTCGGTGGTAAGGGGAGGGGACAGGGAGGAGCCTGCGGAGCAGAATGGTTCAACCCAGGACTGGCGCACCCCATCTCCTTATCTGCTCCCCTGAGGGGGGGGAGTGGGGAGGGGGAGAGCAGTTACTATCTGGCTCTCCTCTTACAGGGATGTGGGTCAGGTGATGAGCCATAGCAAGGCGCTGCCTGCTGCTCCTGAGAGTCTCTGCTCTGTGGGGGAGAGTGGTCAGCTGTGTCACGGCTAAACTCTCATGGAGAGTCAGTTTCCAAAAACTAAGGGTTACTGCACCTTAGCTGGCCTGTATGTTCAGCTTTATTCTAAACAGAGTCCTCCCTCCCTCCCTCCCTCCCGCTCTCTCTCTCTCTCTCTTTCTGTCTGTCTTTTTTCCTTTCTTTCTTTTGAGACCTTGAGGCAAGGTCTTTCTCTACAGTCCTGGTCCAGGAACTTACTGTGTAGCCCAGACTTCCTGACTCCCCCTCCCAGGTACTGGGATTAAAGATCTGTGCCCCTGTGCCTGGTTCATTGACATTCAGTTTCTTAAGGATATCTTTCCCTTCCATACGGGGATGATGTGCCAGGTCATCCTTGGAAAGAATCTTGGGGCTGCGAGGATGGCTTTGCAGCCAAGCCAGCACACCTGAGTTTATTGTCCTGGACGACACGGTAGAAAGCAGGAATGGGGGCTGGAAAGATGGCTCAGAGGTTAAGAGCATTGACTTTCCTTCCAGAGGTCCTGAGTTCAATTCCCAGCAACCACATGGTGGCTCACAACCATCTGTAATGAGATCTGGTGAACACTGTGTACATAATAAATAAATAAATCTTAAAAAAAAAAAAAGAAAATGAGAATGACTTGCCCTTCAACTTCCACACCTGTACCAAGGCATGTGCATGCGTGCGTGCGTGCGTGTGTGTGTGTGTGTGTGTGTGTGTGTGTGTGTGTGTGTGTGTGTGTGTGTGCGTGTACGAATCCCTATGGGCCAGCAAAATGATTCAACAAATGCTGTAAAAGCCTGGTGACCTGATTTCAATTTCTAACAAAGGTGAGAGAACTGCCTAAGTTCTCTGACCTTCACACACACACACACACACAAACACACACACACAAACATGCGTGCGCACGCACGAACGCGCGCACATAGTAGCACGTGTGAGTCCATCATACATACTTGTGCCAATCCACAATAATAAGCAACGTTATACTTAAAAATCCTCTTGTGGCCTGCCCCCGTGACTGACCACAGCCTCCACGGTGCTCCAGGAGTATTAAGTGTTTACCTGTACTCGGCTGTAGGTTCTGTTGACAGTGCCTTAATGAGTTGTTGGTTAATGCTTTGTTAACCCCCCTAAATACTGTAAATTCTAAGTGTGACATTTGTTATACCTTTTACATATTTTAGCAAGCATCATAGACTTCAAAAGATGCTAGCATCATATATGTTACTGTTATCCATGATACAGTAATTTATGAGATTAAGTCCCTTTAAAACAGTCAGTTTAACTGTTAATATAGCATATTTGTCCTGTAGGTGGAGTCTCCAAAATCCTGAGACATTTAACAGAATATATAACCTGGAGAGCTTTGTCAGGGAAGGGGAACAAGAAGAGATGGGGATGCATACAGTGGATGCACACTGGTGGCGGTATATGGAGAGACAATGGGAGCGTAGATTGATGGGGTGAAGTGGGCCAGGCTCTGTCTTGGAGAGGTGTGGGTGAATTATGCTTAAGGGAAGGGAAGCTAAAGGCTTGGGGATTGTTTTTCATATGACGTAAGTAAGAGGCTGTGGGAAATGAGGGAAGATATGGGAAATAAGCACATTACAATTTTAAGAAGAATGGCAGGCAGTCTTACAAATAGGTGCTTTACAAAGTGACAGGCATTTCACCAAAACAGTAAGATCGCAGGACAGTACTGGTCGTGGCTTTATTGGGATAAGGTTTATCATATTGCCCGTCTCCCAGTAGCTCTCAGATTTTCTGCTCAAGTACAGAAAAGGCGAGAAGTTTAGCTCAGAGCTTCTATTTTCGGAGCATTTAGAAGGTGACTGTCCCCTCCTAGTACTGTTCCAGTAAAAAATAAACAGTTTCCACCCCGGAAGGTTGCAGCCAAAGCTGTGTGCTATGGGGTTGCAATTTCTGTGAAGCGCTTGTAAAGTTGGATTGGCGTGTTCAGTAGGTCAGTTCTTCCATACTCTACTATTGAGTATTATTTTGGTGCCTTAAAAAAGTTAACCTGAAAGTCCTTGAAAGATTTTCTTTCAGTTCTTTGTGGAAAACTGCAACATCTTTTTTCTTAGAATGGAATAAAGTGTATAGCTGTCAGCGTAAGGAGCTGCAGACTTCAGTAGAGCAGAGTGGTCATGGGTGCTGTTCCCAGGTTCTCTGTCTGGAGCCTTCTGACCTTGCACGTCTTACTAACATGGCCTCTCCTCTTTCTTTTCTAGGAAATAGTCTAGTAAGTTTAACCTTTCATTTATTTAGTCTTCATGGATTGATTGAGTACTTCCATTTAGATATGGTGAAACTCCGTCGATTTTTAGGTAAGTGATTGTAGCCCATTTAAAAATAAGATTGTACAAGGACTTGTGTAGCTAGAACAAACTATTCAGGATCATACGAGCCTGGAGCTGCACACCACATAGCAACATCTGGGTCAGTGACAGACAGCATGTGTGACAGACCATGTATCAGCTGGCCTTGCAGCTATGTTCTTTTTTGCATGCTCTCTACTGTGGCATGATATTGAAATGCCTGATGACTGGCTGAATTGAAGTGAATCCCTTAGAATGTGGACAATTTGAGTTGATAGCCACATGGAAAATATCTGTAGGTCCCTCACAATGACCACTTTTCAGTACTTGGATGTCCCTCTTGGCTAGTAAAAATTTAGTCTTTTTTTTTTGTTTGTTTGTTTGTGTGCAGTTATGATTCAAGAAGATTACCACAGTCAAAATCCTTACCACAATGCAGTCCATGCTGCGGATGTTACTCAGGCCATGCACTGTTACCTAAAGGAACCTAAGGTAAGCAGTGGGCGCTGACTTTAGGGGAAAGTCGCAAGATAATTTCTTTAACTTACATTTCCATAAGTTAGTGGTTCAGCTCAAATTCAGAAGTTTCTTCTGTAAGAGTGTGATCAAACTTGATTGATGTGGCTGTAAGAGGAAGAACTAGAGAACTGGGCCCAGACTTCTCAGGATCCTGGGCTCTGTGTGAGTGCTTGACATTTGACTGAGTTCCTCGTGGGCTCTGTTCAGTACAGATGCAGTTTTGTTTTCAAGTATCCTCCATGTGAGACTGTTGGACATGCCAAGGCAGCGCCTGGGACCGTGGGGCATAGGCCTGACAAAGTGTTCTTCTGTCTGCTCTGGAGGCATGCAAGCCCACTTGAGAACAGTGCTTCAACACTGTTCTTGTCCCTGGCGGTTGATATAAGAGCCTGACTTTAAGGCAGGCGTAGTGACTCACACCGGTAAATCCCAGCACTTGAGAAGCTGCGGCAGCAGGATTGCTAGGTGGTTTAGGCCAGACTGAAGTGCACAGCAGCTTCCTCTTGCCGCAGCCGTCAGGAGCTGGTATCTGCGGAGCCGAGTCCCTCACACTGTGCGCTCACTGGTGTCGTAAGTGGCTTGCTGGCTGCTTGTGGCAGAAGTGTCAGGGAAGTAGAAATTTTGACCTGAAAAGAAAAAAGAGAAAGAAGAAAGTTTGACCTGATCAGTTGTGGATCATGTTATTGACTAATGTAGAAAATACATAATGCCAGGCTGCTGGGGTGGGGTGCTAATACCTTACATTAAAATGGTGATGGCCATTGCGGTGCCCGTTACAGAGGAAAATCACCGTACTGCCAGCAAACAACAGGACCTCACTGAAGGATGCCCCTTCTCACTAGCTTTCTGTTTTGTTGGAAAGGAACCTGAAGCTAGTTCTACAGATAGATGCAAGTGAAATCTGACTTTCATAGACTTTAAATGATTTGTAGTTTCTTGTCCATAGAGCTCAGATATTACTGGAATCAGTAGCCATTCAGTAACAACATTTGTCTTTCTAAAAATCCCTCTAGCCAGGTAGGGTGGTTCATGTGTCTAAGTACTTGGGAGGCTGACTCAGAAGGACAGAAAGTTCAAGGTTACATAAATACACTCTAAGCAGTTGTGTCTGGAGGCACAGTGAGCTTCCGCTAGCACCTTGACACCAGCCTAGACTCACCTGGGGTGAGGGAACCTCAACTGCAGATTGTCCAAATGAGATTGGCCTGCGGTCAGATCTGTGAGGTGTTTTCTGAATTGTTAATTGATGTAGGAGGATCTCCCCCAATATAGGTGGTGCCATCCCTAGGCAGGTAGGCCTGCACTGTGTTCTTAGAGGTCCTGAGAAAACCAGTAAGCAGCATCCCTCCGTGGCTCCCGCTTCGGCTCCCGTTGACATATGCTGTGACCTGGAGAGTTAGGTGGAACAAACTTCCCCTCCAAATTGCCTGGGGTTAGTGTTTAGCACAGTAATGGGAAAGAAGACTAGGACAGCTGGGGAGATAGTTCAGTGGGCAAAAGGGCTTGGCGCACAAGCACGAGGACCCCGGTTTGAATCCTGCAACCTCTGTAGGAGTTAGATGCATAGCATACGTGTCCTAGAGTGTCTGTAATCCCTGCACTGCTGCATAGGCAGGAGCAGGAAGTCCCTGGAGCGTGGCAGGCAGCTGTCCTGGCTTGTGCTGTGGGAAGACAGACTCCTAGGTCTCAGTTGAAGTTAGGTGAGCGAGGGCAACACTCTGAGGTTGTCCTCAGATTTCCACAGCATGCCGTAGCAAGAACATGCACAACATTTGCACACGCATTTACATGCGCACATACCACCCACATGCACACATGTGCACACATCATCAAATTACTTATATTTGTTACAAAGTTCTTTTTCTAGTAAAAGTTTTAAACAGAAAAAATTTTTTATCATTTTTCCCTCTTTAAGTATATGACTTGCTTTTATGTTTTCTCCTACAGACTTCACTATTATTGTTGTGCATTTGTGGGGGCGGGGGCATGAGCATGCCAGTTTTGAGCGTAGAGGAGAAAGGACAACATTTAGGAGTTGGATCTTTCCTTTCGAGGATTTCTAGGCATTGGCCTGAGGCAACTGTTCTCACCCACCGGGCCACCCTCAACCCTCTCACAGAGTTTTAAAAACTTGGTTTGCTTCTTTGCATGTTTCATCTTTTACCTGAGACTGTAAAGTTCTGTGTCTTTTGCAGTAAATCTGAGTTACCATTTTTTTTCCAGGAAAGTACTTCTCTGTTGTTTTACCACCTCTACTCTTACCACAAGAATAGAATACTTTACTATGTTGCTTAATAAGACATGCCACTACATTTATAACCTCATGCCATTCATAAACTTGGTGTTCATTACATGCATACTCCCATGCCCATTCATTTATGTGTCACAGGAGAGACTGCTTGATTTACAGTATCCCTTCTGTTCATCTTTATTAGTGCTTCTAAAAGTTTACTTTTAGGGCTGGGGATGTAGATCGTCTGGGAGAATGCTAGCTTAGCTTGCTGGAAAGCCATAGGTTCAGTCCGAAACACCTTAGAACACTGGGCATGGTAGTACACATATGTAACCCAGCATTCTGAAGGGCGAGGGCAGGAGGATCAGAAGTTCAGGGTCATCCTTAGACACATAGTGAGTTCAAGGCCAGCCTCGGCTATCAAAGTGCAGAGCAGTACTATGGACTTCTCAACCATAAATAGGACAGTCATAGCCTTTCTGTACATGACTCAGGGACAATAGAGAAAGAGGGATGGATAAACTGTAAGAGCCAGGGGTCAGAAGGGCCTGGGCAGATAGTCTTCTGGACATAACAGGACTGCTGCCCTCCTGAACTCAGAGCAGCCATGTTTTCCTTTCCAGGACCCACACAAGATCAAGTCAGCATGCCTGGGGAGGCATGTCAGGGGAGGCGCTGTCCCTAGCAGAAGAGCTGTTGACAGTTGATGACTCCTGAGCAGGGAAAATCAGTTCCCTCTAAGGGTGTGGGCCCTGTAGGTTGACTGTACTGCAGTGGACGGCCCCAGGCCTATGAGTATATGAGCAGCTCAAATTAGATTTTGGTGGATTCATTTTTTTTTTAAAGAGAACAAGTTTGTAGGGAAATGAGAGGTGGATTTGAGAGGAAGTAAAGGCAGGAGTTGGGTGAGTATAATCAACTCACATTGTATACAGGCATAAAATCCTCAAAGAATCAATGAATATATTATGCTTTTTTAAAAATATTTATTTATTTATTATGTATACAATATTCTGTCTGTGTGTATGCCTGCAGGCCAGAAGAGGGCACCAGACTCCATTACAGATGGTTATGAGCCACCATGTGGTTGCTGGGAATTGAACTCAGGACCTTTGGGAGAGCAGGCAGTGCTCTTAACCTCTGAGCCATCTCTCCAGCCCCATATGCTTTTAAGTTTGATTTTTAAACACTGCACTTTCTGGGGAGGAAATCATTTTCGTTACTAACTTTGCCATATTTATTGAGCTCGTGCATGCACTAACTTGTAAAATACAAAGTGAAATCGTATATATTCTCTGTGTAGATGCTTCCCAGGGCTTCTGTGGTGATCAGTGGGTAAAAGTGCTGTCACGGCCAGTCTCTGGACAGCAGAAGAAAACATCCCCTCCTGAAAGGTTTTCTCTGGCCTTCATACACATGGCATGGCATGGGTTCCCCACCCCATAGTAAATCAGAATCTCAAGACACTCTAGCTTCCTAGATGCACACACTCAGTGGCATGTGACTGGGGTACAAAGAGAGTTACTCTGGCGTGGGAAGGAAATAGCCTAATTTGAATCTGAATCTATTTATTATCTCACTGACATTTGTAGTATTCTCCTCTCTTTCATATGTTAGCATTATCAGTGATTGCTGCTCAGAAATTTTCCCTGTTAGGTTACAAGGTTGTAGAAGCTCAAGGAACAAATAATCCTAGAGTGAAGCTGGATTAAAAAAGGAGAGAGCAAGGGGATGGGTCACAATGTGGGTCCTGGAGTTGGGCCTTGCAGAACGAGTACAAGTTTTCAGAAAGGGCTGCCTCACGAGAGCTGTTGACACTCAAGGTGACTGCTTCTATTACAGAAGATTTTAGTCAGCTAATAATAAACTTTGACTATGGTTATTTGTTGTTTAAGTTTGATGATAATTACTAAGAGTAACATTAAATTGCTATCAATGAAATTTGTTTTCTAGCATGACTTCACTGTCCTGAATGTGGCCATCCCTCCATAGGATGAAAATAAACAAACCTCTTTGTTAGTTTAGGGTCATTGTTTCTGAGGAGGAGTGTTCCTGTCTTAGCTGTTTTTAGTTGTGTGGTGAAAGTGAGGCCATATCAGGATAGACTGTCCATCAGGCAGTACACCATGCATCACAGCCTGCAGTACACCATGGATCACAGCCTGCAGTACACCATGCATCACAGCCTGCAGCACACCATGCATCACAGCTTGCAGTACACCGTGAATCACAGCTTGCAGTACATGGTGCACCACAGCATACAGGCTGCACCGTCCCATGAGCCATTACCTGGCAGGCTCTTGATGGCACTAAGGAGCAGTCCACCTGAAGAAGCGACAGGCAGTGAGGAGACCCACCACCCTACTGGCTCCTAGTGGTAGAGCGAGTATATTTCAGGTGTGTTTGTGATTAATTATTCTTTTGTCACACTTTAGCTTGCCAATTCTGTAACTCCTTGGGATATCTTGCTGAGCTTAATTGCAGCTGCCACTCATGATCTGGACCACCCAGGTGTTAATCAGCCTTTCCTTATTAAAACCAACCATTATTTGGCAACTTTATACAAGGTTAGTACAGTCTCATTGAGAATTAATTTTTTTGTTTGTTTGTGTGTGTGTGGTTGTTTTTTGTTGTTGTTGTTTGGTATAGGCTTAAAACCCAGCACTGAGGAGAGAGAGACAGGATCCCAGAGAGAGACCAGCTAATCGATGAGGTGCAGGCCAGCATGAGACCGCCTCAGGAAGCAATGTGGATGGCTCCTGAGGAGCGGTGTCCGAGGTTGCCCACTGGCCTCGACACACATGCATATGTGCACACTGCTCACACCACAGATACACTCACCCGCCCACAAATAAAGTGATAATACTTTAATACTTTGCATTCCATGCTGTTCAGTGTTGGAAGGAGGTGAAGGTAGTGGAAGTCAATCTCCAATGATTGTTGAAGCTTTAACCAAGCTAATATTGCTGACAGATGCTTTTTATGCTCAGAAATGACTGTTAGGTAACAGAGAACCTTTTTCCTAGAATACCTCAGTCCTGGAAAACCACCACTGGAGATCGGCAGTGGGCTTGTTGAGAGAATCTGGTTTGTTCTCACATTTGCCATTGGAAAGCAGGTAAGGTGGATCAAAATTGGTAATTAAGCTAGTTTATAAAGGTTTGAGAATTATGTTATTATTCAGGTGTTCCATAGTTTCCAGTTTTTGTTAAACTGAATGTATCTTTTTTAAAATTGTCAAAATTGTGGAGCTGAAGCAAGGGCTCAGCAGTTAAGAGAATTTGCTGTTCTTGGAGAGGACCTGCTCAGCTGCCAGCAGCCACACGGTGCCTCAGACATCCACACCCAGCACACACACGAGTGTGGGCCAAACGCTCATGCACTCAGACATCCACACCCAGCACACACACGAGTGTGGGCCAAACGCTCATGCACTCAAAGTCCAAAGAAAGCTATATCAAGCCTATTGTGTAGTCATTAGAATTTCGCTGGCTTACAAAAGATACTCTGTCTCTTTGAGGACTGTAAACCTCCACACACAGTGGTCCAGTGGTTTTACCTAACTTTTCATGCTTTGCTGACAGAGGCATCAGGTCTGTACCTGAGAGACTGCACAGGAAGTAGACACTGAATAAGCAGACCCTCCAAACCTCAGAACACCTTTAAAACCAACGCAACAATAAGTATCCCACGGCCCTGTGCCACAGATGTACAGTCTTAGCACCACCTGTGGAGCTGTTGGACAAAATAATGAAGAAAAAGAATGACAGAGAATAGCCTAGAAAAATAGTTTAATACTAAAGAGGCCATTCTAGTAGCCTAACAAAAACAGTAACATCCATTAGTCCAACATGACAGTGGTGACCAGAACACCTCACACCATCAGTGTGGTCTTCTATACTTTTGTCACTTCGTTTTAAATACTCAGTATTATTCTTTAACCTATTTAACTGCTTTTCTAAATTTTAAAATTGTGTGTTTGGGCACAGGTGTGCCGTAGTGCACACACGTGCAGAGGTCTGAGACTGCTTTCAGCGGTCATTTGTCTCCTTCCTCTGGGGTCCTGAGGGTGAACTCAGGTCATTGAGCTTGGGAGGCAAGTGCTGGTCCCACTGAGCCATCTTGCTGGCCTTGTTGAGGGCCCTTTATTATTAACACAGAGATACGCTTGCTGTAACCCTGTAAGGACAGATTTTTTTAAAAGTGTCTTTCTCTTGTTATCCGTGAGGCAGTTTTAAAAATGGCACACTGTATCTATATTTTAATACATTACATTTCCCTCCAGAAAATTCGAATATACTCATATAGATAATTGACTTTTTATTTTTTTCTATGTGCATGGGAGCTTTGCCTGCATGTATATCCATCCATTCACCACTGCATGTGTGTGTTCCTGGTGCCCGAGAGCCAGGAGAGAGAGGGACTCCCCAAAACTGCAGTTACTATACATGGAAGCTGGGAATCAACCCAAGTCCTCTGGAAGAAGTTTGCATGTTGATCACTAAACATCTCTCTCGCTCTTGATTAAACTACTGAGTAGAATTTTATCACATTAAGCAGCTTTCCCAAAGTGTCTCTGGACAGTTGAATGCGCTAGCGTTTTCTCTATATAATCATCTGACTTTTAGGTCCTGGGCACCAAAAGATAAAACAGAGTCATTTGCTGTTCACACAGGGATTTCTAAGAAAATTCTCAATCAGCATGAGTGTTACATTGACCATTTCCCCTTTTAAGTAGATAATTGCACTTTGGCTGACAGAATAAAGTGACCCCTTTGAAATCTTTGCATAGTGATAGTTCCCTGTAAATTCTCAGTTTTACTTTTATTTTAATAGTTTTTTAATGCATTCTTCACAATACTTTTTATATATCAAGTTTAAAGCAACTGGCAAGGTCTCTTAGGGTTTTGTAAAGCTCTCTGAATATGTAAGCTTAAGGGAGAAAATAAACTGAAAGTACTGTCTCCTTTATTATTTCTCTAACTCCAGGCAACAGATGGAGACTCAGATAGGTGCTTTGATACTAGCCACAGACATCAGCCGCCAGAACGAGTACCTGTCATTGTTCAGATCTCACTTGGACAGAGGCGACTTACACCTTGACGATGGCAGACATAGGCACTTGGTTCTACAGGTAACGTCCAAGCTGCAAAGATCCTGTTTCCAGGGTAACTCATGGGAGGGGCGGGTAGAGCAAAATTGATACATTGTAGCAGCTTGTTTTTTCAGGGTAGGTTGTAAGGAAATAGAAGCCCCTCAGTTAGCACACTCCCTTCCAGAAGGACATGGCTTTGGTACTTTTCATATCCGAGGTGTTTGAGGAAGAGGGAAGAAGGGCACCCAGTCAACAGTGGCTGCTTATTCTGATGAATTCTCACATGAAAGGGGGGCAAGGAGTAGATGGTTTCTCTGGGTTTGTGGATACTTTGATCCAGTCACTGTGCCTCCTTGGGACTGCCAAGGGTAGTTCTAGTTCAGCATCCTCATCAGCATGTCTGCACAGATGATTGGTAAATGGGTGCACAGATGACTGGTAGATGGGTGCAGAGATGATTGGTAGATGGGTGCACAGATGATTGGTAGATGTCTGCACAGATGATTGGTAGATGGGTGGCAGTGTAAAGTTAATGTGACAGGATGAGTTTTCCTTCACAGGATTTTCCTGTTTGCTGACTTCCATTTTTATTTGGTTCTGGACCCCAAGCACACTAAACGCATGCCCTATACTGAGCTATGAGCCCAGGTGCTCTCTCTCTTTGGAGTTCTTCCCTTTGTTGGGGTATATCAAAGCTTGGTGCAACTCAGGTCTTCTCTTCCTTAACACAACTTTAATATTTTGTTTGCTAGATGGCCTTGAAATGTGCTGACATTTGTAACCCATGTCGGAACTGGGAACTAAGCAAGCAGTGGAGTGAAAAAGTAACGGAGGAATTCTTCCACCAAGGCAGGTTACAGTACTGTGTGGAGAAAAGCAGAACCCAGCCATTTGTAAGAGCCGCAACATAGATGCTTTATATTGTTAACAACTATTCATGGTCGATGTGTGCATAGCCAGTAACACACGGGGCATTTTTAGGAACTAAGTGACGCTGTGTACTCATGACTGTACAGAAAGCAAGCTGGAAAAACCTGACCCTGCAGACAGATTGCTCTGCGGTTACTCCATCCCTTCACCTCTGTGGAGTGCAGGACCGTGTGAGCATGCGAGGAATGTTTGAAAATACTGACAGCATTTGTCTTGGGAGGAACACCTACAAGAAATATTTTATTTGGTCCACTTAAATAGTGATATCAACTTGGCAAGCTTCGTATGTGTCACTAACTTCAAGTTTAATCCTCTCATGAGGCTTGTGTGATGTTCTCCCAGTAAATTTACAGACAGTGAAGGTATTCCTAATAGATTTATACAGCAGATCTGCTCCATCTTAACCTGTCTCTCTTTTTTTTTAATTTATAGGAGATATAGAAAAAAAGTACCATTTGGGTGTGAGTCCACTTTGTGATCGTCAGACTGAGTCTATTGCCAACATCCAGATTGGTAACTATGCACAATTTGTTGAAACTAGTTAAAAAAAAAATCCATTCATTTTGATTTTGTTAAGACTAGACTAGAAAATTATTCAAAACAAAGGACTCTTAACCATTTCAGGAAATCTTAACCACTGTCCCTTGTTGATATTTTACTCTTTCCTCTTGGCTCTTTTGGAGCCCACCACCTGGCTCTCAAATAAATCACACATGGAGGCTTATCCCAAGCCTTAGCTTGGCTTGTTTCTTGCCAGCTTTTCTTAAATTATCCCATCTATCTTTGACCTCAGGACTTTTCTTTCTCTATTCCTATATCCCTTTTTTCCTCATTGCTGCGTGTCTGGCTGCGTAACTGGGTGGCTGGCCCCTGAAGTTTTCCTTCTTTCTCTCCCAGAGTTCTCCTCATATTTATCCTGCCTGCCAGCCCTGCCTAGTCTTACTCCTGTCTCGCTATTAGCCATTCAGTTCCTTGAAGGTTCGAATGTCACTTCCTTCAAAAGCCACCTTCCTGTCCCCAGGCAGTCAGTCCCCCAGTCAGGCTTCCAGAGTGTGCACGTGTGTCACACATGCACTCTTTGCTTTTGACTCTGTCCTCCCACAGCCACCAAACCTAGAGGTGGCAAGCACTTTAGAATTAATGGTTTAGGGAACTAACCAAGTACTGGAAAGCACAGCCCGTTCTGTGATTGGCATTGCAGAACATGGGAAGCATGACCTGAGGTTGAGTGTATTGTATTGGGCTGTGAAGGTCAGAGAGCTGGTAGGAAGACACTCAAGAGCTGGGGTAGAGTGTGTTTATGGCAGCTGGGATTGGGAGACTGAAGACAGTGACGTGTGTTGACGAGCATCAGGACTAGCACAGCTTGGTGCAGCAGAAGGCTGCAGCAGCAGCAGAGCTGTGGCACCTGCGCAGTGAGGTACGAAGCATCTTCTCATAGGGTGGAGAGGCTGCCAACTATTGAGTCAGAGATGCAGAAAACAGGCCCAGCCTGCAGGAGCACATGGTGCTGAGCCTGTGGGAGCCAGTCCTGGCTCCTGGGGCTAAGGCTGATAGATGTTTTTCTCTTAGTGGAGCTAATGAGACAATAGATCTGCCGTCTTGATTTTCAAGGGTTCTCAAGTTCAAAGAACAGGTGAAATATAGGGGAAAGGGGAAATGCAGGCTAGGTGGATGGGTAGTACATATAACTCGTTAAGGTCTTTTTGCCTGAGGAAATTACTCTCTGGCTTCCATGGCTCAGGCTGCTCTTCTGGGCTGTGTTCGAAGCAGCTACATCAGGTGGCTCATACGTAACTCCAACCCTCTTCTGGCCTCTGCCTCTAAGAACACTCAAACACATAAAAACATGTGAAAAACACAGCACACACACATGAATAAAAATATGTATTTTTTAAATTGTGATTTTATAATCTCACCATTTTCATAATGAAGAAGGGTCAGAAGTTGAATACACAGCAATATGCATCTGGCTTTTGTGTGAACCCTTGAATAGACAAAGCTCAGCAGGTGAACCAGAAAGGATTAACAAAGGAAGATTTGCCACGCGTTCCAAAGCGTGTATCCTTCAAGCCCCGAAACTTGAACTGAATCTCAGCAGAATCTTGTCTAACCTGCCCGATTCCACATCTTAGCTATGTGGTGGGCTGTGTGAGACTCAAACCCACAGTGTTAGAAAAGAACCAGCTCCCTCCCGAAAGCCGCCCTGACACCCGCATTACGGTGTTCTTCTCATTTCAATAATGTTTTTTAAAACTAGTTTCAGGATTTTTAGACTCTTTCTTCTCAGGAGTTGACATAAATACTAAGCCATGCCAGATGTAATATTCCATCTCTGAGGAACTGATGCAGCCACCTCTTGGCCTGCAGTTGTCTCACGGCTGATATCCCGAGTTGTGTCCTGTACTAGTGCCCTTAGCGCTGCCAGGGCCACCACACACCTTAGCTTAAGTAGGATGTGGTTGTTCAGCTGAGAGAAAGTTAGAGCACCACCAAGTTATTTAGGAAATCCAGATTGGTAAATGACATGTGCACACACCCAGACCTTGTGAAAAACATCTTGGTAACACTAGAATGGGCCTGAAGAACATTAAAACTCTAGATATTTTGAAGATCAATTCAAGACATCTCCTAACGGCTTTTCCCCTCTGTTTCTCAAGGGTTTATGACCTACCTAGTGGAGCCGTTATTTACGGAGTGGGCCAGGTTTTCAGATACAAGGCTGTCACAAACAATGCTCGGACATGTGGGGCTGAATAAAGCCAGCTGGAAGGGACTGCGAAGACAGCAGCCCAGCAGCGAGGATGCGAATGC
The DNA here is from genome assembly GCA_004026605.1 of Ondatra zibethicus. NCBI lineage: Eukaryota > Metazoa > Chordata > Mammalia > Rodentia > Cricetidae > Ondatra > Ondatra zibethicus. Next base: position 24,169 of record PVIU01012548.1, on the reverse strand, counting down.
TGCATTTCAGTTGAACTCACAGTTATTAACTCAGGAAAATCGGTTATCCTAACCCTGAACCAGTGGGACAAGCTCCCTCCTGCAAGATTGTGGAAATGTGAAAGGGGTCTCGAGGTGAAGAACTGGTTTCCAAGGAAATGATGCCAGCACTATTTATTATTGAGTTTTCTTCTGTTGGATCATTTGAGCCCACTTTTTAATGATAAGACATGAATACACAGCAATATGCATCTGGCTTTTGTGTGAACCCTTGAATAGACAAAGCTCAGCAGGTGAACCAGAAAGGATTAACAAAGGAAGATTTGCTACGCGTTTCCAAAGCGTGTATCCTTCAAGCCCCGAAACTTGAACTGAATCTCAGCAGAGTCTTGTCTAACCTGCCCGATTCCACCATGTTCTCTCTGAGAAAACAGAAATGTGAAGCGCCCAGCCTCTGCTGCCTCTGGCGAGACTCAATGTTTACAAATCAACTCTGAAATACTGGTTCTAAATTGCCTTGGAGCATGATTGTGAAGGAGCCACTGAGACATTCACAGCTCCTACTGGAGACTGCAGCTCTCCGGTGGTTTGCCTTTTTCTTCTTTGGATGCCCTCAGAGCCTCCCGTTCGTTCGCTGTTTTGCCTTTTGCGCTGGAGAATGAGCGTTTGTCACAGAGCACCAAGCATTTCACTCCAGTGCTGTTTGGCAATGCAGATTTTTAACTCTTAGTTTTTCCTTTGGGGCGGGAGGGACGGAACACCAGTGTCCCAGCTGTGTCCTGACTCTGAAGACACTGCATGTTGTTTTCACTACTGTACACGTGACCTGCACATTCAAGGAAAAGGTGGAATGTTTAACACACCATAATCAGCTCAGGGTATTTGCCGATCTGAAATAAAGTGGGATGGGGAAGTGTGTCCTTCAGATCAAGGGAATTAAATTCCCTTTCGCTGCAGTGCGTGAGAGGTATGTTGTGTGACTGTGTGTGTGTGTGTTTACGTGCATGTTTGTGCATGTCTGGCTGTGCATGTTCTGTCCATCCGTGTGGGAAAGGATTGGAAATGTAAGCTTTTATTTATTGTTCGAGAATGTGACCTAGTGAGCAGCCACACTTGGGGAGGGAAGGTAGGCAAAGCTGTAAGATTGCTCCAGGTGCCTTCAACTATGCACAAAGCTAAGCGACCAAACTTCTCGTTTTGATTTGAAAAGTGCATTGTTTCTTGTCCCTCCCTTTGATGAAACGTTACGCTTTGGTGGGCCTTTTGATGTGAATACGTGTTTTCTAGGATAAAATTTAAGGACTAATTTTAGACAAAACATTCCACTTTTGTAATTTGTTTTCAATGGTTTTATGTACAGCAAGCACAACTGTAATGTAGGTTAAGAGAAACGGTGCTTTCCTTAGTTAATTTGTATTTCCCTTGTCACTGTAAAGACTGTTGATTATGTTTACAGTTGCAACAGCCATCTTGGGAGGAAGCTTGAGTGTAAAGCCATTTGTAAAAGGCTTTGCCATACTCATTTAAACATGTGCCTGTTGCTGTTAACTTTTGATGAATAAAAAATTGGTCTTTTCTCCTTTTTATCTTTGCATTTTACCTCTGGAAACCATGCGCTGAATTACTAACTAGGTGGCCAGTCAGCTGGCGGCTCGTCCGTTCACTCCCAGGTGTTCTGCAGTCTCAGCTGTGGGCAGACACTGTCCTCTGGCTTCTGTGGGCCTTACTCTCGGCTCCCTCCAAGTGTGGCAAGGCCCGGTTCAGTTTGATCAGTCTTGCCTAGTATGGATGGTACTTGACATTTTGTTCCCACAGTTGGGAACTGCCTAAGAAATCACTCATTGGAAAGGGCAAAAGGTACCAGTTGTATTTATCGGCCTTTCTAAAGCAGCATAAGCAAAAGCCATTTACTCCTTTTTTTTTGACGCAGGGTCTCCCTAGTCTCAGAGGGCCTGTTAACAATATAGACACCTGGCCTCAAACTCACACAGATCTCCCCACTTCTGTCTCCTGGGATTTAAGGTGTGTGACACCATTCCCCGTGCCAGCTAGAGAGTGGTCTTTCGACCTTCCCAGGCCTAGTTCACTAGGACAAATTTTAAGGTCAGACATTTCTGTCTTTACTCTCTAGAAGAAAGCAGAAGCTTTACAGAACCCACTTGAGTGACTTCCCTGTTGTCTACATAAAGATGGAACTTCAGTACTCTTATATCCAAAATATTTAAGCATATGATAATTTTAAAAGATACTTTCTTTACCTTTTTATTTTTTGAACTGCGTGTTGTTTGAAATTCGGTGTATGTTTTAAACTTACACCACATCTCAACTTAGACAAGCCTCATTTCAAGTGGTCCATACCCACATTTGGCTCTGTTAGTCAGTGTAGGTACCGGATACGGTTATTACCTGAAGAAAGCCACTGGCCACTCATTCAGTGGCAGCGTGTTGGCTATTTGACTGTCCAGGGTCTGACGAAATTCCTGTAAGCTCACAAGAAACTATTGTAAAGAACAGTCTTGGTATTTTGCAATGAGAAATGTAACTACCAATCATTCTCTCCCTTTAGGCAAATCTCCTTGAGAAGCCAAATTAGGAGCAGCTGGTTTACTCAGTGAGCAAGGATTCTGAGCAAGGGACGCGTTTCCTCATGCACCCATCTCCCTGTGGGGATACCTGCTGATATCCATAGCTGTGGACTGGGGTACCCTCTACCCCGGATGCTCTAGAGGCTCTCTGCCACAGTTGTTTCTACACGGTAGCTTGGCTGGTAACTGTTAGACCTGTTACTTCCCTCAGCCCTTTCTCTGTTGAGCTTGCCCGGGCAGTGGCACTGCTTGAGGTGGCCACTGACTTCCGCCCTGGTCATGCTGGTCTTTGACAAGATGTAGCTTTCATCTCTCCAGCTTCCCAGACCTTCTTAGAGCTGTGTGGGAATTACCTGCCACCCTCCCAATTCTTTGACATTTAAATCACATTAAAAAAAAAAAGTAAGCAAATATATAATGCAAAATTCATGACATTTCAGGAAAAATTGGACAGTTCAAAGAATTTTTGAGGATGTAGCAGCCATTTGGGAGTCTGGGCCCAGTGCTGAAGAGGGGGTAAATGAGAAAATTTTAACAAGTCCTACTTAAACCACAAGTCTGGTTCCTCATTAATATTTGTACTTTAAACATAATAGTTTTTAACAAGGTTCTTTATATTTTAAAAAAAATCAAAAATTCTATTTTTTTGTCCTTTGTGACCCTGGGAAAAAATCCCCTATACCTGAGGTGCAGGTTAGAGGTGCTGGTGAGTCCTTCATGGTCCAGAGATGGTCTTTTTCCACAATGCTTTGATGTTTATGTTTCCTATTTAAGACCTAAAAATCATACTGCTTTAAAAGGAACATGCAAAAACTAGTTAGTATCCATCTCCAGTGTGTATTTGCAACGTAAGCTGCACTGGAGATTTGGTCTGCGGCCATTCCCTAAGAACCTGCACGGCACTGGGAGACCCCCAACATGGGCTTCAGGGGGGATAACCGCCACCGCAGGCCAACATGGGGATGAGCTGACAGGAACATACATGGTCTCTTATGTTCTTCAGTGTGCATGGCGTAGGGTGGATGTAAACATTACCGTGTAATGTACCTTTTAGCTATCAGATTATTGGTAACTTTACTAGGAGTGGTTTGCTAGTGCTGAAGTTGTATAGCAAATGATGTCTGGTTTCCTGTTGTGTGTAGAACATGGCGCTGGGTGTTAACAATTTGAAAGAGCATTAAAAGTTACAAGCCAGGGTCTCAGTGTGATTGGTTTTCAGGGTTGTGTGGGAAGGGTGGCGCTGGAGTGTTGCTTGAGAGACAGGTTAAGGGTGAAACTAGCACCGTTCCTATCTCTAAACCGAAATCACTCGGCATTCAAATTTGATTAACGAATACAGTTTTAAGTATTCAAAATGAGTAAAATACTGACTTTATCAATTACATTTTAAACTTTCATGCCTAAGCTTTGTAAGTTACCCTGGACTCCATCTTTAGAATCTGGTAGGATGAAAGAGGAAAGAGAAATGCCATTATTTTCAATATTCAGCTTCTTGTTGGCTCTGAACAACTGAAACCTGCTTAGTCATTTACGGTTTTTAGTTGATTCAGTAGTCTCTGTTAAAAAAAAAAAAAATTCCATCTTGTCTTTAAGCTCTCTCTTCCGCCCGTGTGTGTGTTTGTGTGTCTGTGTGTGTAATAAATTTGAAATATTTTTTCACGAACATGTCATAAAAATGTATCAGTTTTTTATCTAATCTAAAATTTATAAAAATTATAGTTTTGAAGGAAACATCAGTCTGCCTGTCAGTTTTCTTCAGGTGCAGAAGCACAGGACAGCTCACAACTGGAAACAAGTATGATCAGGAGCCAGGATGGCTGTTCCAGGAGGGGCTTCTTTCCCACCTTGTAGACTTGCTAACTTAGTTTATCCCCATGTGGCCATTGGAAGAATGGGCTAATTTTCTTACTTTGAGAAGAACACTGATCCTATCATGAGGTCTCCATCCCCATTCTTCTAATGAGTTAAGGCCTTGCGCTTATTAACTCCCAAGTTCCTAGGTGTTGGAACACATCCCAATGGCAGAGCTCTTATCCCCATGCAGAAGGCTCTGTTAATGTTAAAGTGAACATTAACAGAAACTGGATTTTCCATCTGAGAAGGGGCTAAGTGTTTCTATTATAGCGGACACATCAGTTCAGGAAACTGGGGCTATAGATTTGTGTGTCACAGTGGAGACCAGTTTATAAAGCTGATCTTCAGGAGACATGGAATGGAATTCAGCCATCCTGGGAGCTTCCCCTTGCTGTGGTTCCTGTTTTCTTCCCTCTGCCTCAGTTTCTCCTTAGGAAGCAGGTTTATGTAGTATGGTTTTTAGGAGTGGTGTTCACAGCATGGCAGACCTGGATTTAAGTCCTTCAAGAGGTACCTAATCTTTTGACTGGCTTCCTGGCCTCTAAAATAATTTACTTCATAAAGCCAAATGGATAGTTAAGTGCTAAGCGAATGGCTGCTAACCCATCTCCTCATGACACCCTGAAGATGTTAAGTGCTCAGATTTCTGGAAGAAATCTGAATATAATGGTTTAGTTGCCTGTGTTCTGTGTGTCAAGGAGGACAGAAGACAAGAACCATCTAGTTAACATGACCCTTATTCTGTTACACACATACCTGTGTGGTCTGTCGTCAACTTCAGTATTCCAGAAAGACTGACCATACTTGAGGCATTTTTTCCCTCTTTAGATACTGGTTTCTAATATAAAATCCCCTTGGACATGCACCTTTTACTCTTTCATAAAAACATCTGGTCAGTAGACAGGCTGGCCACACTGGGCAACAGACAGACATGTTGTACCTTAGGTAAAAACCTGTGAAAAGTGGCCTTTGTCCTTAAATTAAGGCTTTTCCCCATGAAGTAACCAGGGCTCCCCTAGCATAACCACTTGGTTTGAAATAGAAAGTGCTATCTGACCTTTGCCCTGAGAATATTAATACACCCACGTTCTGCTCTAACCATGACGGACTGTAGACTGCTGCAAGAGGCTAGAGAATCTTACAAAAGATGAAGTTTGAGAACTTCTAGCTAGAGGAACATCCCTTAGTCCTGGAGTGAAATACTGACAGCTTCCTCCAGAAAAGTACAAGATGCTAGGTCCTTACTTTGCTATGATATTTTTGTTTTTCTATTTGTTGTTAAGGTACCACTAAGACCAGTGAAGCACTGGCCCACTTACAGGATTTCCAGGGAGTGTCCAAGAAGAACCAAGAAACAGACTCGAGGGGAGCTCAGAATGGTTTATACTACTAAAAGTTTAAACTTCATTTTTGAGACAAGGGTCTCAATGGCTTGAGAATAAATTCACTTGTCCACAAGATCATGGTGGCTTCAAGTCCAGTGCTCTGACTCACATTTTCTATCTCTATGAAACTGTCACTACAACACTATCAGATACAAATTCCTTCCTCAGCTGTATGCCGTTTTCCTTCAGGCCTCCAGTCTAAGAGGAAAAGTGAAGGACAGACGGCACAGCTCATCAAGGAAAGTAGTGCTGCTTACAAATGCATTAGAGATTATCCTAATAACTACAAAGGAGGAGATGAGGGAAGGAAAGAGAAGGGAGGTAAATGTACAAATAGATGATAGTATAGTCAAAAGAAAAATTCAAAAGCTTGCTTTATTTTAAAATAATAACTTTCATATATTGGAATGCTAGCCAAATTCAATACTGATATAAATTTCTTAGGTCAAAATATGTGGTCAGGTGAATTTTCTGAATCTCAAAGACACTTTTCAAACCATAGAAAACATTTAGAAACAATATACATCAATAACATACCACATTTTAAACTAAATAAAACTATGAAAAATAGTTCAATCTTTGTTAAAGATTTAGAAGACATTTTCAATAACTTAAAATACCTATCTACACTTCCCATCTCTTAATTCTCCTGGGAAGAACAACTAATCGCTAGACTTAAATAATACAAAGATTTACTCATGGTAAGAGATTCTGATATTAAAGACAGTTGAACTTATCAGAAACAAAAATCATGAAAACTTACTAAGTACTTTAAATTATAACAAGTCCTTTCAAGCCCTAGATAATAAAGGCAGTTTTCGACTTTCTAATAATGCCTACGGTCATCTGCATAATGTAATTAATCAGCTGACCAATGATAAACAGCTGAAAAGGAATTTTTTACCTAGTCGGTAATGTTTCATTATAAAGGATATTTTGACCAATATTTAAAATTTATAAATTTAGTTATGCTGACATTTTGTATTGTGCTGGCTAGTTCTGTGTGAGCATGACACAGGTTAGTGTCATCTGAGAGGAGGGAACCGAAACTATGAAAATGCCCCCATAAATCCAGCCGTAAGGCATTTTCTTAATTAGTGATTGATAATGGAGGGCCCAGCCCATGGTAGGTGGGGTCACCCCTGGGCTGGTGGTCCTGGGTTCCCTAAGAAACAAGCCAGTAAGCAGCACCTCCATGGTCTTCACATTAGCTCCTACTTCAGGAGCCTGCCCTGCGTGAGTCCCTGCCCTCACTGCTTCTGATGATGAACTATTGCATGGAACTGTGAGTCAAAGAAACCCTTTCCTTCCCAAGTTGCTTTTTTGGTCATGGCGTTTCATCATATCAATAGTAAACTTTTTCATCATGTCAACAGTAAACTTGGACAACTTAATTTAGCAATAAATCATCTTTTTGAGGCCACTCATTAAACTGAAAAGAAAGATGGTACATTCTGGCTTTTATTTAAAAAGTGATTTAATTCAATAATTCAATTTGTTACTACTTGAGAAGTACACCGACTTCCCAGTATTGGATGGCAATGAGGTTTAAGCAGTCTTCCGGGCCCTCAGTTCCCTCTAACAGAAAGCAATATGGAAACTCAGCAGTAAACATTTTCTGCTGCTTATGTAAACTCAGCTCCAGGAGGAAAAAAACAATGTGAGAACATATGTAAGTCCTATTTGAAGCATTCCCACTCCAACACTCCAACATCTAATAACAGAGTACATCAGCTGTTCCCTCACTGACCAGTAAACTCAAAATGAAGATAACAGGATCTCACTGATACCATTCCTTGTGAGTTTTTACATACTGTTTTATATATAAATGTGTGCATATAAAACATCTGCACAGATATTAGTGTTAAGAATTGAGAATGAACAGCAACATCCACAAATGGCATGTCTGTATTCTGAGACCCTACAAATATTAAAACCTATTAAAAACATGTCATAATACATGTGTGTTAAGGAAAGCTCCAGAACTGGCCATCTCCTAAGAGCCAAACCAACCTCTGGTGCTTTCACTACCTCTCACTTCTCTAATTAGGCTAAGAAGGAGACCAATAGATACTACCGTCAGGAATTTACTAAATACTGGCGATTTCTACCAGCCAGACGCAGCTCTGCAAGCCAACAGGTGAACCAGGAGTCTTTCTGAACTCATTGTCCATTAGGAGTCCGGAACATTTTCAATTAAAGCCTTCATTTTCCCTGTAGACTTCAATATATGCGGACCAAACTGGAGGAAAAAACATGAAGAAACAGGTCAGCAGGTACCTTCACACACAGCCCAGGCAGGAGTCGGCACGGGAGCGGTCAGCTTAGTCTGAGACCTGGCACACACCTTCCACGGCCGTCTCAGATCTCCAGGAAAACTCAGAGGGTGCATGGGGGAAAATGATTCCCTTGTATTTTGAGTAAATCTTTACAATTTGAATACAAACACTACACACTGCCATAATGAAATTTCTATTAGGTTGAATTTCACAGAAGCCTGCAGGGAAATTCAGGGTAGACTTTGGTAAGTTTTGGGTTTCTGAACAACTTTTACAGTGAGAAGCACAAAGATGTCCTTGCAGGGCACAGGGACACAACCACTTTGATCACACCACATAGAGATGGACATAGTGAGACCAGGGTTTAGCCAGCCTTGCTACATCCCAAGTTTAAGGACAGTCTGGATCTCATGTCTCAGACAGAAACAAAAGCTACCTTTCCCCACCCAGCTAGCTCCACTCTCCATACAGTTGGAGAGCAGGACCTAGCGCATCATGCAGGAGACGCACACGGGTGCCCTGTATCCACCACCTAATATGCCAATACTCACCAGGGCTGGCTCTGAGGTGGCCTCTGACTCTGGCTTTTGAATTCCTCTCTCAACTTCACCCTGGCTATTGTGTCGATACCGATAAGCAAACTTCTTTTTCAGAGCCTCTGCTATGAGGGCAGCAGGGTCAGTAGCATCCACTGGCCTAGGCTTTATATCTTTCTCCGACCTTTGAGAAGGGAGCAGAAACCAAAGGTCAGTATGGGAATGTCCCTCACAGGTCTTTTGTGGACGGCAGTTACTTGGTGACATAGCCACTCTTAGCAGGAGGGTGTGCTGGGCTGCAGAGGTCAGCACGACAATGCACAATCAGATAAGAAGCCAGGGCCTCCAGGAGAGGGGGCACAGTGTGCCTTCACTGGATGGGTAGCACAATACAGAATCTACATGTGGGCTAGTGAGATGGCTCAGCAAATAAAGGTGTCTGCCACCATGGTAGAAGACCTGAATCCAATCCCCAGGATTCATGGAAGGCAAGAACCAACTCCCACAAGCTGTCTTCTGACCTCCCCTACACATATGGAACCTTTTCTTAAAATAGGTAATCTTTTTGAAAGAAATGAGTTTAGAGCCAGGGGGTGATGGCGTATGCCTTAATCCCAACACTCAGGAGGCAGAGGCAGGCATCTCTGAGAGTTCAAGACCAGCCTGGTCTAGAGAATGATACCTGGTGGAATTGAGAAGCCTGCCCAACGCACAGCCTTTGCCTACCCTTGGCTGTACTGTCTGGAGGAGCTGTTTGAGCAGCTAACCTTCCTTGAAGGAAAGATGGTTCATGGCAGTCACACTGGAAACATTTTAGTGACAGCATTCTGGCCCTACAGAACAGAGGGGGACACAAGAACAAAGGCAAGCCCTCACCTCTTGACTGACCGCAGCTTCACACTGTTCATGTCTTTCAGGATCTCTAGCATATTTGGCATGTCAGGAGGCTTTGGGTGGCTCTTAGCCAGAGTCTTCCCAGCATTGAGTCTTTGCTCTCTTCGTTCTTTAATCAGATCAACAGCAGACATACTTTGGTGGAGCATTGATGGAGGGGGAGGAGGGGGTGGGGGTGGAGGAGGGGGAGGAGGTGGGGGTGCTACAGTGGAAGAATCTAAGTGACCTACAGAAGAAACAAAGAAACAAACTTAATCTTTCTGGTAACAGGCAAGAAAACATCACTTTTTAAAAGCAAAACTATGTAACAGACTTCTATAAGCAATATCCTTAAAATGAAAATCTCGGTTCTGTAAGGAAAATGCTGTTCAGTTACTCAGAAATGTCTGAATCTGAGCTACTACTCCACTGAACTCAAACTTAACCAATGGAAACATCCCATTCAAATAAAGGTGTTTTCGATATTTTAGATGTATCTGTGACACACAGCATGATCACTCATAGCAAAAAAACACAAAGCAGTCTTTACTCAAAAACATTTGTCCTCAATACAACACTGGACAATTCACAACGATTCTAAGTATCACGAAAGCTTGCATGGTATTAGCTGTGTCCTATGGCGCGTGCCTATAATCCAGCACTAACAAAGAGGCCAACATGATCCGGATAATGAACTCCAGGCCAGTTGGAGATTCAGAGGGAAACCTTGTCCCACAAAACAGCGTTGCACTTAATTTTCAAACAAAAAAGTAATGAGGTGTTAAAGAAAAAGCCTAAGATCAACTGTCTTACCTAACTCAAAGTTAGCTTTTTCTGCTGCAGAACTGTACTGAGGAGGGCTTGGGGGCAACAGTTACATGTTGAGGATTTTACTGGGAGTGTTCCGATTACAGCTAAGACATTTCAACAAACTCCAACCAGCTCCTATTTATGGTAGTTTTCCTTTTCCACCAGCAGAGGGAGGTAAAGCAAACAGTTCCAAGTTAAAAGAAAAAGCCAGAACTTGATATACAAAGACATGTCTATGCAAATCACTGAAAGATCACCCCTCACCTTCTAGTGCTCAGTGCCCAAAGCACCTTTACCCATCATGCTACACTGCATGGGGATTCCAACTGATTCAGACACGGGGCACTGAAGAATCTCACTAGGACTGAAGCAACAGGAAAAACTACTTCCAACAGATTGGCAGGCTAGGATTTCGAGGCCATAGTTTCTTCTCCATGGGGAAAAAACCCACACTAATTAAACTAACAGTATTATAGCAAAGTCCTGAATTTGGTTTCTACCCTAAACAAGAAGAAGAGAATGGCCATTAGGTGTCTGCTGTGTGCATTTATTTACTTTCCATACTTGGTAACACAGATACTGTTTTACTCCATGTAGAGCAGGAAAGCGAGGTGAAATATCAGATGTTTACCTCAGGTCATGCAGGTGTAACCAGCATCTGGCACAAACCCCACTCAGAAACTGGTTCCTTTCACTGAACAGAAAGCCACAGCCACAGGTTGTCCTCATGTCTGAGAGGTGTCAAATGGAGGGAGCTAAGTTTCCCATAAAGCAGTCAGCCATTCACAGACAGCACACTTCAGCAGGCATTTCAGTGTCTGCCGAGTGGATTATTCCCTAGTCATCTTCCCAAACACAAAGGCGCATGCACACACGCACACGTCATCAAGTTCTGCACTAGATGGACTGAATTAGACTAGTTGCTCACACTGTCCTGCCTTCCCATTGGGTAGTCACAAGCCATTACAGGGGTTACATACCTGCATTAAGACTCTGTTGTTCCTGCAGGGTCACAATCTTGGCAATCTGAGCTCTAAGGGCAGCGAGCTCATTCTCAAGTGCGGAGATCTTCTGCAAGGCCTCCTCACTGGCCAGTGTTGTCTTTGGAGGAGGCTCATCTTGAGACAAGTTTGGTAAGGAAATGTGCCTGCTTGGGGGCTTCTCGGAGCAAGGAAGGTCATCCTCAAGGGGAGACTTGGACCTGACCTCTGCCCTGCAAGGACAACACAAAGGTGGTCATTACAGGACTGTTGAGGATACATGAGTAGACGCACGTACAATGCCATCACACAAGTCAGCATTCTCCAGCTGCAGGCCAGCACTGCCCCACTCCTTCACTGCCTGCTAATCCACCACTGTCAAGAGGCACCACAAGAGCCCAGAAAAGCTCCCTATGCCTTCTAGTGCCGGCATTCCCCATATTTGACAGAACACATCACACAAATATGGGAACAACATAAGCTGACCGCAGCCCAGAAACCGAAAGGTAAAGGGACTCGTGTCATTTCCCCCTTAGACCCGCGCTGTGAAAGTCTCAACACTGAAAACCCCGCTCCCTGGGCTCCGATCTGCCAGTCACTAGGAACACTACAAACCAGAAGAGTTCTCCATGAGTACAGGAAGCAGTCCTAATTCCCGGTATTAAGATCACTAATTAAAGCAGTCTGGACTACACAGTAAGTTGCAAGCCAACCTGTGCTACTCAAAAGAACAGAAGCCGCACTGTGCCCAGCTTAAGGACTGCACTTTCCAGTTCCTCTTGGGGAACAATGGCTGACCAGGCTAATAAAGCTTCAGGCAGAATTAGTCAACAACAGCTTTAGGAGGTTGAGCCTCAGCCTTCCTCTGCTGAGACCAGTGCACTGCACCATGGCATTTTAGTGAGAGCAGGTATGTGGCAGCCCACACTGTAGAGTTCAGCGAGGTTGGCTCCGTGACACCCAGGCTGGAGATTTCTAAGACAGAAAATAAACTATCAGGCAAGAAAACTGGGCTGCCACATTATTCAAACACACAACTTTCCTCGTGGCTTCTCTGTCACATGCACTCAGACTTTTTCTTAGTTTTTGAGGAAAGGTCTTGTTCCCTGCACAGGCAGCCCAGCTTTCAAGGATGTGCCAACCTCTACCCCCCAAGTTCTAGGATTACATGACAGTGCCACCAGCCTTATTTTTAAAGAAACTAAATTTACTAATCATAGGTATTAATCAAGCCTTTAGCAACACTTCATTTAACTTTTACTTAAATTGATATTGCTGTTTTGTTATTACTTGAGAGCTGTGGAAATGACTCTTAGCTTTTGGCATTGGGAACTGAATCTGGGTGTTTTGTTCAAATCTCTTTTTTTTAAAAAACTATTTATTTATTTATTATGTATATAATATTCTGTCGTGTGTATGCCTGCAGGCCAGAAGAGGGCACCAGACCCCATTACAGATGGTTGTGAGCATGTGATTGCTGGAAATTGAACTCAGGACCTTTGGAAGAGCAGGCACTGCTCTTAACCTCTGAGCCATCTCTCCAGCCCCTTGTTCAAATCTCTTTATGAGTAAGTTAAAAGTTTTGCAAGTTGCCTTTCACCTATAAGATTTAAAACAGAAAAATTCCAAGAATAAATGCCTGTTCTTCCCCAGTCCTTGGCACACCTAGTGTCACTGCAGTGACTTTAAGTGTTGGGTTCTGAAGCGTCAGTTACTGCCGCCTTTTTTACCCTGACACTGAGACGACAAGATGAGGAAATTTGTTTGAAAGGTAGAGTGAAAAATAAACATTCACAGAAACTTCCAAAGGCTGGACATGGCGGCGCATGCCTGTCATCCCAGAACTTGGGAGGATGAAGCCACAGGTCATGAGTACAAGCCTGGCCTACAGAGAAAGCCCATCTGAAGCTGGGGATAGAATGTGTTCAGTCAGGGCAGTGCCGGGTCTGCATGCACAAAGAGCCGACTTCAAACCACACACTCCATAAGCTGGCACACAACAGAATGGCCTACAATCCCAGGATTCCGGTGGGAGAGGCAAGAGAGACAGGAGTCCAAAATCAAAAATCATCCTTCATTACATAACAAGTTCAGTGCCGGATTGGGCTATGGGAGGTCCCGTCTCAAAAAACAAGAGGGTCTAGAGAGCTAATTTGGTTGACAGACAGTGCTTGCTGCACACCCTTGTGAGCCTAAGCTCGATCCCTAGAGCCCGTGTGCAAAGCTAGGTGTGGGTGAACACGCTTGCAGCTTCAGCCCTGTGGGGCAGAGAAAGGTGGATCCCTGGAACTCACTAGCCAGCCAGCCCAGCCTAATCTGCAAACCCAAGTCTCAGAGAGACTTTGTCTTGAAAAACAAAATGGACAGTACTAGATCACCTGAAGCTCACCTCTGGCCTCCACATGTCTGCATATGTGCACATGTATGTACACACATGAACAAGCACACAGCACACACATACACAAAGTGAGGATTACATTTCTACATAATGACTATAGGTGAATAGTATCCTTTTTCTTTTCATTTGACTGAAATCTTAACAAATATAAAACAAAAAGTATCCAGCACACATGTTTAAAAAACAGAAAACAGCTGTGACGTTTCTTTAAAACGGTTTCGCCTCACCAGCTCTGCTGTGAGATTTCCTCTTCTTGTACCTGCTTCATTTGGCTCCCACATACTCTAAGGTGGAAAAGCACAGGCTCTTGGGGAAAGTATGATGTGCTGACATTACCAACTGTATTGCTGTGCTGGTTTGTTTTATGTCAGCTTGATGCAGCTGGAGTCACGAGAAGAGGAAATATCAATTGAGAAAATGCCTCCAGAAACAACAGTGGTTCCCAACCTCCCCAATGCTGAAATGCTTTAATACAGTTCCTCATGCTGTGCTGACCCCCAACATAAAGTTGTTTTTGTTGCTACTTCATAACTAATTTTGCTACTGTTATGAATAATAATGTACACATCTGTGTTTTACAGCTGTCTTAGACAACCCCTGTGAAAAGGCTGTTCAACCTACAAAGGGGGCTGTGACCCACAGCCTGAGAACCACTGCTCCAGACTGGCTATAAACAGACAAGCCTTTTGGATATTTCCTTAATTAGGGATTGATGGAGGATGGCCCAGCCCACTGTGGGTGGGGCCATTGCTGGGCTGGTGGTCCTGGGTTCTATAAGAAAGCAGGCTGAGCAAGCCTTGGGAAACAAGCCAGGAAGCAGCACCCTCCATGGCTTCTGCACCAGCTCCTGCCTCCAGGATCCAGCCCTCGCTGCTTTTGGTGATGAACTGTTCTATGGAACTGTGAATGAAATAAGCCCTCTCCTCCCCAAGTTATTTTTGGTTCATAGTGTTTCCTGACAACAGTATCCTTAACTAGGACAGTTATCATTCGTCTTTGATGTAAAGAGAAGCCACTCTTGGCTTTACTTTGAGACAGTCTCAGGCTGACCTTTAAACAAGATCTTCACCCTTTGAGAAACAGCCTTCCCATCTGTTCGTCTCCTGCTGACCCCTCAATAAGGCTAACTTCTCGCATCATGCAGGGACTTTCTCTACCTGCGTGGTAGACTTTACACCATCAGTAACCCTGAGTAGCCCTGGGATGTCCTCCAGTGCACCAGTGTGCTATTACCTGATTGTGTCTGCTCTCTGTTAAGAGTGAAGGGCATGTACTGGTAACTGCCTTTGACTGCATAGTGAATATTCTTTGTGAGCTTCCAAATGGATAGAAACATCTCTAACACTCTGTCCCCTCATGTATCCCCAACTCATCTTGATACAGTTTTTAAAAAACATTCTCCAAGTACACAAATTCTCTATGATCTGATGGATCCCTGTGCTCCAATGAAACTATTATAACTACTGTAGTTACCTAGCATTGATAGCTCTTTCAGACCATTTAGGCTAGAATGTAACCTCCTGAATGGCAGGAAATTCTGCGGTTCACCAGGACTCAGGACATATGTTCCTGAGAACTTTATAAATACTGAAAAATAAACAAAAGAAAAAAGAGCAGGGCAAGATATCAAAGCAGGACCTTAATGTATTCCAATACATCCTTGAAAACAGCAGACACTGCACCTCACCCCAGCAGCCTCCCAAACCAACCTGAGTCTTGTTGAGCACTCCCCTTCTTCTGTAGCTACCCATCCAACATCAGCAAAAGATGCCACCACATCCTCTCCCGGGTGGGCGGGGCTCCATTCTGTTGCCTGGCTGGTAAGCTGGAGGTTACACAGAGAGAAAGTCCTTTATCCGTACAATTTAACAGAAAATTAAAACCCAAAGAGATACCGTCAGCCCAGTAGCTCCCAGACAGGCCTCCATCAAAGGCTGACTATTCATAGCATATGCTACCAAACTGTGCTTCAAAACCTCGGGGTTATAACCTAACATTAGCCAGTTCTTAGACCATAAATCTTTCATTTTGTTCATCCAAAAGCTTAAGGAAAAGTTTAAAGTCTAAGTATTAGAAATCTGATTCAGAGCTAGGAATGTAGCTTGGCAGCAGGACACTTTCATGGAGGCTTGAGGCTGAGCTCTCTAGCAAACTAAAAAGGACGCCACTGTTCCTGAAAGATTTGGTGACGCAAATGTGGAGGGTAAAGTCAACAAACAGGTCCCACCGTGGTGACGTCTATGTGCACTAGTGATGGCGATGTTAGCACTGTCAGGGCCCTGTGGTGAAGGCTATGTGCACTAGTGATAAGTTAACATTCTTATCAACCAGACTGCATTTGAGATTGCCCAGAACATTCAATAGGCAGAACCAGGGTGGGTCTCAGTGAGTTCAAGGCCAACCTGGATACAGGCCATCCTGTCTTAAAACAGACAAACAAAAAAACCAATTTAAACTTAGTTTAAGTGAGGAGGGAAGACCTACCCTAAATGTGGCTAAGAAGGAAGCCAGCTGGGTACCAGCAAGTCTCTGCTTTCCAACTGCAGACAAAGGCCTCAGCTGAGAGCCCAGCATCTGCCTCCTGGACATGACGGAGTGCCCCTCACTGTGAACAAAACAACCCTTCCTTCCTTCCTTCCTTCCTTCCTTCCTTCCTTCCTTCCTTTACTTCTGCCAGGGATCTGGCCACAGCAACAAGAATGGCAACTAATACAGTACTGTTCTGGTCACAGAACTCATGCCACAATACAAAAACCCAAACTTTTAAATGCCTCAAATCTCTTAAATTTTAACTGAGTGTTAAATAGCAAAGGATTAAGTTTAAATCATCTCTATTTATAAAAACAAAGAGCATAGGAAGAGAATTCTCTGGCTAAACTTAAATCTATGGATGAAGAAAAGCTATCTTGAAAGAAATACCAAAGAATATTCTAAAATGTATTGGAGGGGAAAACAATGTAACTGAATTAAATTTAGGCTATATTTTTCGTATTATGTGTCAGAGTCAGAAGGCCAGTGACCAACAAGTTAAAGTTTGCAGGTAAGTGTCTACAAGTAAAGCTGCAAAGGTGGGAGCGAGGTCAGCTGTAGAGGGCTTGTCTAGCAAAAATCCTAAGGTCAGTGGCCAGTACAGCAAAAGGAAAGAAACAATTCAAAGAAACAAACAAGACAATTAGCTTTATAACTGAAGAAAAAGAAAAAGGTCAAAGAAATTTACTAACACATTCATCAGAAAGCTATACTGGGAACTATCCAGTGTTCAGACCATCTTTCCATAGACACAGGGCTCCACACACCAGACCCTGTACGTCTGTGTCTTTAGCTATGCTTTATTTTGGAGGCAGGCTGAAAATTCTGTAAGTTCTATAGAAAAGTAAAAAGTCTTAAAATTGCCAGGTGGCATACGCCTTTAATCCCAGCACTCGGGAGGCAGAAACAGGTAGATCTCTGTGCGTACCAGGCCAGCCTGGTCTAAAGAGTGAGTTCCAGGACAGGCTCCAAAGCTACAGAGAAACCCTGTCTCGAAAAGCCATTAAAAAAAAAGTCTTAAAATCAAAAGTAGATTTTCTCTGCTACATGCTCACTATCTTACCAGTCTGTACTCGCCTACCATTGGGAAGCCCTGAGCCTGATTCCCAACGTAAGAGCACGAAGGTTATTATTCTCAATTACATACAAAGTTTGAGGACACGGCCTGGGGTGTGATGTTGTCTCAAAAACAAAAAGGGAGAAGAACAGGAAAACACAGACTTGAGTCAACGCATGGCAGTGCATGCAGTAAGGAGAGAGGCGCGTGGATTCACATCCGGTCTTTGCTACATAGTCAGACATTATTTCAAACAAGGGGGAAAACAACTGGCCACATTTAAAGACCCAAATCTAATTTTCAAGGTTTTATAAATGACAACAATTAAGGATCAAACATTGTTTCTAATTTTATGTCTGAGGAAAAAGGTAACTCCTGAAAGTTATCCTCTGACTTCCACAAGTCTTCCACAGAACATGCATGCATGCATACACACACACACACACACACACACACACACACACACACACACACACAAATACAATTTTAAAAGTGTAAAAGCTATATATATATATATATCACCTCCCAGGACTTACTTTGCAATCTTATTTAACTATTGCTGCAAAACTCTACCATGTAAATGGACATATGACATGTGATCAATGATATGAAAATGGCAATGCAGCATCAAGATCTGTCTCTACTCCTTGATCTGATATTCTCCCCAAAACAAGCTGTTCCCCACTTAAGACAAGTTTGATTAAGAGACAAAAGAAAACTGACCCCAAACTTTTCAAAAGGACATTTCAGGCACTGCTGGACAAGAACCATGCACTGAGTGCCATGAGCATGGCACAGAGAGGTGATCTCCAGGACAACAAGGGAAGTGCAGGTCAAGGAGAAGAGGGCCAATGGCAAGGGGGCCAAGGCCAAGTTCTTCAAGCATGGTTTAGACGTCACTGCCAGGAGCATGCATGGATGACATGAGACATCTGAAAACAAAGGACTTACTCTTGATTCACAGGAAGGTCCTGTCCTGTCAAAGTTACTGTTAGCAGTAAAGATTAAAGAGCGAAGATATAGAAAATGGAGAGTAGACACTGTGGTTTTAAAGTTTTAAGAAATTCAAGTGAATTTCTTAATTTGAAAAACAGTAACCCAAACTTCAATTACGTCTTAGAATCCTACAGCAACACTGCTGACTAAGTGAACCTATCCTGACAAGGTGGAACTGCTCTGAGAAACGGACTTCAACAGAATGGGTAGTGTCCATGGTGGACTGGCCTCCAGGATACCCGTCTATACATACCAAAACACAGCAGGCTTGGGGCACCTGCTCTAAAACGGCTTATGTATTTACATATATGTCCACATCTACCCACACACTTCAACCATTCATCTCAAGATTACTTCGTAACACCTAACACGGTTTAACTATTGTAAGTCTGTTTATGCTCCGTCTATATGGTTTTGTAGTTTTGGTAGACATTTCTGATCCTAATCCTAACCCTCGGTTTACTAACATATTTGCTTGTGTAGGGAGGATATCAACACCTAGCAAAAAGTACAACCTTCAAGTCTGTTAGAGAAAAATGGGCCATTTTCGTTAAGTGGTCATTTTGCTTCCACATTGATGGGTGAACTGTACTGGAAATGTAACTCTTTACTTGTGTAGTTACATAACTTTTCCAATTCTAAAAAACCACTCCTCAAAATTCAAGCAAACAGTCTGGAAAAGAATTACCCACCAGAAAGAATAGTCAAGATTGAATTATCCCAGAGGCCTGTCAGTTGCAGAAAGTGGAATCCAAACTAACCATCCTACCATCAACTCCTATCCAGGTTATTCTAAATTATCTATTAGTATTTATGATGGCCTGCATGTGTGTGTTCTTAAGTTTAAAACATTAACAATGTACTTCATCCCAGGGCTCGTTTATTTCCATTTTTGTTACAGAAGCATGGTATCATTACGTAGCCCAGGCAAGCCTGTAACTCTTCTTACTTCAGAGTCTGAAGTGCTGGGCACCAGGAGTGTGTATGCCCAGCTCTTCTGTCTTTACTTCATACAATTTAGAAATCCATTAAAACACAAACCGCCAAGTTCTTCACAGTGAGGAAAGGAAACGCTCATGATTTCACTCATGATTTCTACATTTATTTATTTACTGTGTGTGTGTGTGTGTGTGTGTGTGTGTGCGTGCGTGTGTATTTTTGGCACTGCAAGTATGCCAACCAGAAGACAATTTAAGAGTCTCTTTTCTCCTCCCACCATGAGGGTCCTGGTATCAAAATCATCATGCCTGTTGTTTTGCTGATCCCAAGAAACATTTGTAAGTGCAAAAGATCGAGTATCTGCCTAGCATACCTAAGCCCTCAGGTCCACCCTAACCACCACAAAAAAAAGACTTCTTTAGGGCCAGAGTAGCTAAGGCAGCCATAATATTAGATAACGACCCAAAGGCCAAATAGGTTCAAGGTCACCTGGGAATTACCACCTGTCTTCTCAAGTTTCCCGAGCTTCGCCTAGGCATCTCAAGGAGGATAAATGTTGAAGATCCGGAATAAGCACTTCAGAGGAACTAAAATTAGAAAGGCCTCACTGCTAATCCTCTCTGTTTCAGGGTTATTAATAGGAGAAAGCCTCAAAAACAAGTCAGTCCTTCCAAAGCACCTTGCCCATTCACATTTCCAAGGCCCATATTACCAGGAAAATCTGAAAAACACAAGACACAGTACCTACCTGAAACTGAACTCTTGGACACTGAATCAGAGACAAGTTGGTACCAATCTTCCTTACGATACTTCGAGACGAACCATATGGTTTTCCAGACCAAAGTACCTAAGGAAATAGGGAAAACCAAGCGTTTACAAAACTTCTCAAACTGCTAATACAATACACTGGCTACTGAGTGCATGCTAACACATTAATCACAGTATCAGGATGTTCTAAGTGTTCTAGGAAATAAGCTAGTATTTCTCAATTCAAAAGTGAAAGAATAGATAGCTAGACAGACAGACGCTTGGTATTAAAGTGATAAAGCTTAATATATTGTATAGAAATATAGAGTAGTATTTGTGTGTGCGTGTGCTCAGATATCTGTGACTTGGCTTGCATGTGGAGGTCGGAGAACAGCTATGCTTGCTGAGTCTCCTCTCTTGCTACTTTCTGTGACTTCTGGGGATCAGACTCAGGTTGTCACCCTTGGGCAGCAAGAGTAGAGACCTGTGGAGCCATCTCACCAGCCAATAATATCCTTGAGCAAACTTAAAATAATACTGTATTGGGAGTACGAACTAATTTCTTATGATTCTACAAAGGAAATGATACTGTAACTATCCTATCATATTTTTAATTTTGGAATTTTAAAAAATCAAGACTTTGGAAACGTGAGCCACTTTTGCTATGGTGATTTTTCAAATTAAATCCAGAATCAGCATGAAGCTTGAGGAGTGATTTTGTGATGAATGTCATTTGCTACACACAAGTGACAGAGCAAACATCAGTGGGGATAGATCCTTCTTCAAGGGCCCTGTCTTTAAGGCCTATGAGAACGCTATGTGAGCTAGGAGCTGCCATAATGAAGGCTGCCCTCTGTGAGGGAATGCAGTGTCCTAGACCACACTGAAAGAGTCCCACCTGTAACGCCACCTTTTCTTACCCATGTTGAGTGCTCCATCTGAAAGCCTAAATGGAGAGGTACAGAATGCAGCACAGTACTAAGAGCAATTTAAAAAAAACATACTTTAGCCAGGCAGTGGTGGCGCACGCCTTTAATCCCAGCACTTCGGAGGCAGAGGCAGGCGGATCTCTGAGTTCAAGGCCAGCCTGGTCTACAACAGCTAGCTCCAGGACAGGCTCCAAAGCCACAGAGAAACCCTGTCTTGAAAAACCAAAAAAACAAAAACAAAAAAAACCCATACCTTATTTTTATATTCAATTACCTCTTAATACTAAATAAATTATATACCACAGAAAAATAAAAATGGACACAGTTCCCTTCTTAAGGTCAAACAAAATTCTAATTTAAAGAATGAAATTACGCTAATATACTATGTAATTATGAACACTAACTAATGAACCAAACGGAAACTTTATGCCCAGCAGCTGTCTCCACTTACTGTGGCGGCTGCCAAAACGAACCCAAACTAGACCTCACACCAATCTCTACGCATGTACAACATATGAGAAACGCTTACAGAAACAGTTTAAATTCTCAAATTTAGCAATCAAATCCAATTTAGCACACTAATATGTATGAGTCAAAGTGAGGTTTGTGGGGTACATATGGTACCAACCCTTAGGCATCTGCCTCACATTTTTAAAGCTTTTCTATCATATATGCTCCTGGTTTCACTAACTTTTACCTTGGAGAATTCCAGAAAATTGGCTGTAAGAGCCAACAAAACCTGGAATTCTTTCTTTATAAATGTAACTAAAATTTACAGCACAATTTGGAAATCTGGGTCAGCAGACAACTAAAATATGAATTAAGTTACACAAAGAATTTAAAAGGCAAAGCTACCCAAGCTTTCAAGTACGTGTCATGCACCAATAGGACTACAGAGAGCCATTAGCATCTTCAGTCCAGGAGGACCAGAAGAACTTCTGAGAGAGGAAACAGTTCCCACAGCGCTCAGAGCAACAAAAGAATCACCAGTCAAGAAACAACAGTCACTATAAGACAGTGCTAACTTTTTACCTTGTACATTTTAACAGGTCTTGATCTTTTAAAACAAAACCCATAGGGCAATGGTAGCCACACCACTCAGTCATTTTCAATCTCCCATTTAGTCCTGGAGCCAAAACTCTACTATGATGTAGAAGAAATGGAATGTTATTTGTGCATCATAATGTGACAATTACCTAGTCTGAAGTAAACCCCCATATCTCTAGGAAACAAGCTGCTGCCTAGAGAAGAGGACAAAAAGTTCACAAAGAAAAACTCCGAGAGGACCTGCCCAGGTCAGCAGCCAGAGCTTCTGCCAGCATCCAGCGACCTCCCCGCACCAGCATCTTCCCCTCACCAGCATCTTCCCATCTGTTTAATACCAGGGGCAAAGAATGCCAGGTGCTTTCGGGAGAGAAGTGGCCGGTGAGTCAGCTTTTAATTATAAGGAATAAGTAAACTGTTTGGGTCCTGCCTACTGAGTTAGCACGGACTGCTTCATGTCACTATTTTTTTTAGCACACACAGTAGACTAACAATGTTGCTCTTCTGATCCTTGTGAACTGCCCAGCACTTCATATGACAACAGAATGAAGCAAGGGTCTAAGTAATAATGGCTGGGATGTTTAGAAGAGTCACAGCCTCCATTAGACGGTAAGGAATGAGAGGAAGAAGAAGCTAACTTCTAGGAAGTCTGGTGCCAGGCCCTTATCTTTTTTTTTTTTTTTTTTTTAATACAGCCCGCACAGTGGGAAAGAAACTGTAAGTGGCTGGGAGGAAACAGGACCAGATGGTACTGAAAAGGCGCCATCTGTGCACTGGAGGCTGCAGGACCCAAGTGCATTTGCTACCCTATCTTGTGGCTGAATTGTGCTTGTCAGTATCCTGGTTTGGAGAAGGCCAGACGCTAAAGAGAAACTATCATCAAATTTTTCCCAGATGCAAGAGAAAGCACAGAGAAAACTGAAATTACCAGAACATTTGGTCTAATTAAAGAAGACAATTCAATCCACTTCTAAGAAGAGAAACTATATACTTCTTTATCTACAAATTAAATTAATCCACTGTCTGTGTACTTGTACATGCCTGTGTCTTATATGACAATCCCTAACATTTAGCAACACCGTTTGAAAGTGATGGCAGCAAGCAAGACACAGCAGGAGAGAGGCTTGTTCTTTCACAATGTGAAATACTATTGTGGAAGCGTTGACATTAGGAGCTAGAATCTGAAGCTGTCATCTGTCCCTGCTCAATATAGGAATCCATTAGAAACTAATCTATGCTATTAATTAAAAGAAAGTATGTAGTCAAACAATAAGCTTCATTCTAGTATTTTCTTCCAACTATGGTATAGTTTGAGTCTCAAATCCCTGAAATTACTTGTAAATCAACATGTGATGTAAAATTTTGGGGGATATCTACACTTTTAATCACAATGTTTAAGGAGATTCAATAAATATATATTCCTAATTCCAAAGGAATGCCAGTTGCTGGCATGCAACTGCCCAGATACAAACACCTGTATACGCATGCACATGCATGCACGCACGCACACACACACACCATGCACATGTACGATAGGAGAATCCCTAACTAAAGAATGGTTTTCTCTCAGTTCTCCTAGCCTTACCCATTTACTCATTTATACTCTTCCTCCAAAGAACAAAATGAAACATAATGTGTATTAATAGATTGGTAATACAAATTACATACTGCTTATAACTTTTCAAACATACATTGCTGGGACCGGTTCCAGTTATATTTGAATCTAGGCATGGAGATTACAGAGATTGAGACAGGGGATCTTGAGTTTGTGTTCAGCATGGACTACATAGTTAGGATTGTCTCAAAAAAGTCTAAATATATACACAAATTTTGAAATTTCTACTTAAGGACAAACATATAGGACTGAGAAAAATTCAAACATTATGGATGTTTTAAGTACAAACAAGGAAACATGCAAGACTTTCACCCACTCTGTGGGTTCCAAGGATACAACTCAGGTCATCAGGCTTGGCCCTAAGTGTCTTTACCTGCTGAGCCATCTTGCTGGCTGGAGTTTGTCTCTTTTCTCCAGTTAGGGTTGTCCTCTAATTATAATACACATGCTTGGTGTACACACACACATAAATGTTTTAAAAACTGTTGAGGGGCTGGAAAGATGGCTCATCAGTTAACAGAATTAGCTGTTCTTTCAGGGACCTGGGTTTAATTCCCAACACTCACATGGAGGCTCACAAACAATTGTCTCTAACTCCAGTTCTGGGGGATCTGATTCTTCTTCTGCTCTCCTT